>JAJIBD010025333.1:0-43966 GCA_021461705.1 Cryptotis parvus | reverse complement strand
GTCTGGTGACCACTATTCAGCTCAGGAACTTTGAGTCATATATGGAAACTAAGGCTGACATTGCGCCCTCCGGGAGGTGAGTTTGACCATGGAGGTCAGCCACCCCACCCCCGTGCTATACCAGCAGAGCGAGGAAATGGTTGTAGAGATGGTGCCCTGGCCGAAGCCACCTCTACTCCCATTGGGAGGCAGGGCATTTGGGCCACAGCCAGCAGTGCTCAGGAGCACCTCTCTGCAATAGTGCTGGAAGCTCAGGAGCAGGACCCTCGGGTTGCAGACCCTCCATGCCTGTGCTATCTCTCCCTCCTGATGTTTTGCAGAGAAACAAGCTGAAGAGACAGAATTTAAAGAACATAAAATCAATAGGTGTCATTGTCGTCGATATAAATCGATAAAGATAGATAGATGGATGGAAACGGATGGAGCGAGTTGACAGAGGATGGGCCGGATGGATGGATGATGGATGGATGGATGGGCAGACCATGGGCGTATGGATGAACAAGCGAGACTGACCGGATGGACAGATGGACAGACAAGATGGGTAGTAGAACCAGAACTTCCTCCTTGTTTGGTGAATTAGCTTTGGGGGTTTTGGAGAGCTTCCAGATCAGGAGTTTCAGTGTAGCGACCTTATGGCCTGCTGGCCGGAGTCCAGCAGCTATGGAGTTCGCCGCTCGTGTGGAGAGAGGGACCCACGCTAGCTAGACTTAGAAGTGGGAGATTTGGGCTCCCTCATCCCATTCCTCCGCACTCTATGTCGGAAAGCGTGACACCACAAGTTCCACCACCACAGCCAACAACCCCGGAAAAGACATTCAGACCGACAGCTGTGCCGGCAACTACGGAAAGACACTCAGATCAAACCTCCGGACCACGGCTGCGATTAAGCCACGGCCCCTGAGAAGCCCAGCCCATGGAAGCTCGGAGGGCAATAAATAAGCTCTTTCAGCTGGCCCCACAGCCGAGTCGACATAGCTCTCAAAGGATTGCTCACTGGTTGGGGAGAGCCGCTGACCAGCTGGAGAGTGGGGATTTGAACCTCATCATTTCTCCTCCATGTCAGAAGGTGTGGCTACAAGATCCCACCACCACGGCCAGCAGCACTCCAGACCATGAGTCGTGCAATGTCTTGGACCAATACTGGAAGTTAGGACCGAGTCCTTCCAGGATCTTTCACATTTATACCACTGTGCTCTACAATTCTTGGAAACCTTGGAATTCTAGCTGTGGCCCATCATCAAGTGAGCCTAGCACTTGTAAACCAGGGAATCACCACACCATGACTCAATCATTCTCAACTTCCGAACTCACAGCTCCTCAGAAACTCCGCACAAGAGAAGAAACAGATCTCCATCTTGAGGTTCATTGGTAAAGCTGGGGCCAAGAATTACTGCCACGAGGTGTACCACCTGCATGGCGGGGCCTGGCAGCTACCCGTGTTGTGTTGGGGATGCAAAAACCAGTAATATTGTAGACCTCATTCCCTATGATCTGAAGAATGGTTTGAGGCTCTTACGTGTTCGAAAGCCAACAGATACCACTTAGGTTACACTTGCTTGCAACTTAGGACATATGGAGATGTTACTGAGTGCCCACTCAAATCGATGAACATAACTGGAGAGGCAAGTGATACAAGTGATATGGGGAAGGGACACAGGAGGAAGTGGTGCACCTCAGAGTGCACGGGAAGGGAGCCTGTGAATTACATTGTGACATGCAGAGACAGGCTGGAGCAGGAGCTGTGCACCTGGTGTCCGTGGGGGCAGTTGGGGACACTGACCTCCCTCTCCATACCCCCTTCCGGTACTGCCAGGAAGGCTCAGTGGAATCAAACAAGGAAAGGAATTGACCTTTGTCAGGGGACCGGGCAGCAGAGAATGAGCATTTGAGCCCCAGCTTGGGGACAAAGCAGGGAGGAACCGAGGGTCCAGGATGGTGGACCATGAGGGTTTGGGGATGGGGTTGAGGGAGTCTGAGGACCTTAGTGCTCCCTCTTTTAGGAGCACTCTCCCCTAACACACCACGCAATTCACCTCCGCTGATGACATAGTAATTCAGGTGGAGGCCAGGGTTTCCCAAAAGGATTTGGTGAGCCTGGTAGAAGAGCTTCGGTTAAATTCAGGCTGGGGACTGGAGCCGGATCTCCTGGGAACCAGCACCTCCTCGGCCCAGAGAGGATGAGTATGGGACGAGCAGGCCACCAGAGCTCAGAGGCCTGTGTCTTTAATAATGGAAAGAGAACTGGGCACTTGTCTCAGAGCCCTGTCCCACACAGTGAGCACCCGGCGTCTGGCCGAGGCTCCGGAACATATTTGTGAGACAACCCAATGGACAGCTTCTGACCCAGTCTGCTCCAGAAGCTGATCTGAGACCTTGACCCTTCAGCCATTTGGCTCTAATGTTCCTGTCTATGAAATGGGCTGGTGAGAGTGTGAAGGTTCACAGCGAGGACTTACTTGGAGCCCTGTTGGATGATGTCCCTTACAGAATAAGGAAGAAGGCTCACTAGAAGAGAGGCTACCGGCGCCCACGACACAGCAGGCTTCCAGGTGGTGTGAGGCTTGCAGGAAGGAGACCGGGACTTGAAGCACAGGAGGCCCCGTGTCTCTGAGCCACCAGGGCGAGACTGAAAGGGCTGGAGCAGGGGGGATAGACTGTACATGCTGCCACCACGGATCAGTGTCTGGCGAACCGATGTTTCCTAGCTGGGAGTCTGCATACTTGTGATGTCTGTCTTCACTCCTGTCCCAGATGCAGAGCAGGACACGAAACACCTGTAGCCACAGTAAGGCGCAACTCTGCTATTTCCCCAGCAACACTGAGCGCATTAAACAGCACCTGCCACCACTGTCACCAGGGCCGAGAAGCAGCAGCAGCACCTGCAGAAACTCGCCAGAAGGAAGTTCCTGCACCAGCTCAGAGGCTTGAGAGAGAGTCAGGCAGACAAGACAGACAGATAGACAGAGAGAGACCATTGGTGGGTGGAAGAAAGGAAAGTTTTGAGTGAAGGCCATGCATGGCTGCTGAGGCCAGGTAAAGTCGTGTAGCCAGTACTCAGGCAGTAGCGATGCAACACAGTGGGCTCTCCTCACCACCTCCTGTGGAACCTTGTCTACGGAAGGGATCACATCCAGGAGTAAGGCAAAGGGGAGGAGAGCAAAGAGAGTTCTGGAGCCCTGCTGAGAGTCACGGGGGTGCCCTGGAAAGGAAAGGGATCTGCTGGGAGGAGAAACCGCTTGGAGGTCAGTGGTAGGCTTACAGGAAGGTGGACCAGGAGGGCACCAGCCCCGGGCCGCTGTTCCTTATTGACTGAGACCTGTGCTGAGCTAAGCCGGTCCAAGCGAGGGGGTAGAGGGAAGATGCTGAAGTTGTGCTTAGGGAAGACACGCTGAAGGTGGAAGCTGATGGCGTGACAGCCGAGAGGAGAATTAAGAGGAAGGGAAAGAAGTGGAGGAGAAAGAGTTATGTGAGGACCTGCTTCGATTAGAGGGCAAGGCTTTGAAAACCCTGAGTCCGCTTTGAGGTGACCTGTGGACAACTCAAGAGACCATGGTGTACAAAGGCATTGGTGAACCGAAACCACTCACTCTTGGGAGGTCTCCTGCCCAGTTTCCTAAATTGCTATCCTGCTCCCGGGAACCCAGTAGGCTGACCGCGCCTCCATCTGCATCTGCGAAGACTAGAAGGAATTATCCTTCCTGAGAGACGCAACTCCGCATCCTACCTCTTACCCACAGCTGAAATCCACCGGAACCAAAGCAGACCGGGGTAAACTGGCCTTACAAGGAAAGGCAACGTATTTGTCAGAAGACCCAGCTCAGGCCTTGAACCACAGGGAGCTGGAGAATACCGGGGGCGAACCAAGCCTGGGACCTGAAAGAAAGCTATCCCACAAAAACATCAGCAGAAGTGTTAAACTGCAGATCCTTCATGTTCAGCTGCGATATCACTTCAGATATATTTTGACATACACACTCTCAAAATCATATTAATCTGGCCACGACTCTACAATATTTCCTCCCTTTGAATCCACCCCTCCCCACTGCTCCTTCGTGCCTTCTTTACACTACTTTCCTCTGTCCATTTCTCATTTTGAGAAGGCGCACCTCTTATTAGCTACTCAGAGGATAAACTGAACACTTTGCAGGCTTGCTTACATGGCATAGAAGCTGCATCTCTGGAGAGTAACTGGGTGGTAAAAACAGCAACTGGAGTGGAGTAACAAACAAGAGCTGAGCTCAGATCCGTGTAAACAAGTCAGACAGCCTCCTACACCATTTTTGCTCAGGAAAGTGCGGAAAAATTTTAAATATGATAAATCAAAGAAATACGTCACAAATTTTAAGTATTGGCTGAAGCCAAGACCGCGACCATAACTGGGGCGCCAGAAGTCACCTGAAATGGTCAATTGCCCCCAGCCCACTACATTGGCAACCCAGGACACTGGTTCCAGCATCGAAGGGTGGAAGGGAGAAAACCAATGGATTACGAGCAAGCATCAATTAATAGTGCTGTTTGCCCCAGCTTACCGTGTCCCCATCAGATGCCCGTATCAGCTTAGTAAGAAGATATAGTGTCGTGCCTGTGGACACATGGTGGGTCGGGAGCTGACCCTCCACAGCTACCCGGGAATTTGGGAGAGGTAAGCCCTACAATGAGCTTGAGGAGCTGCTAGGGAGCAGAATGTTCTACCCGACACAAGCACATTTGTTTTTCTGTTTTTCTTTCCCGGGGACAGCATGTCTGGCGTGGGTACCTTGCACTTTGGGGACCCGAGACGTGCACCCTCATTTATAAGTCACCCCTGACTCAGGGGGGACCAAGATGTCTCACTGTAGCACCCCTTTCCGATTCAGAGAGCATCTATCATGAGCCCCATTGCAGGCGCATTAGTCAGAAACCTGGGCTTTTTTATCCCCAGTGTAGCTCCACCAGAGATCCAGGAGAGTCAGAGACATCCCCGTCAACATGTCCCCACCCAGAGGGTAGAGAAAATTCTCCCAGATTTTGAATCCTCCCAGAGGGTAGCCCAAGGGAGGAGAGAGAGAGTTCCCCGAATTTCTAGGATCCTGAATGAAGGAGAATTGTTCCCCAATACTAGAAGAATCAGGGTTAGAAAGTACAATCTTTCAAAACTTCATAACCTGGTTCCTGGGTGCAAAGTGTTCACTGCAACTCTAGACATCTGAACTACAGGTGTCAGAACTCCCCATGACAAGACACCCAGGATTTCAAGACCAGAAACACCTACAAACCCTCATAACTCCAACTCTGCCAGAGAGGAGTTGTTTCAAATGGCATCCCTGCCCCATATATACTCAGGAAGAGACTGGATGAAATGCCTCCCCAATCCCATTTGCTTCCAAATGTTAGGACTGGGTGACATCCAACTTTGGACTCTATGGCTCAGGCACTTTCCTGCAGTGTTGACTTCCCTGCAGTGCAGAGGGTGAGAGAGTGTCTCAGGAGACTGTAGTTTTTGTAAGAGGGTTTGAGTACAACTCCCTGTTCCACATGTCTCCTGAGCACAAAACTGGTAGTAACACACGGATACCCCCAAACCAAAAACTCCTTATATACCCAGGCAATGAGGCTCAATAAAGCTAAAGCTCACTAGGAGGGCTTGGGAAGCTCAGTGCTCATGGAGGTAGAAACCCCTTGTTCAGAGGGTCTCAGCTCGGAAAGGCACTGTGGGGGTAGAAATGCACCCCTCGCTGATCCACGTTAAAAACTCAGTCACTCAAACCTTAGCCTTACGGAAACCGAAGCCAAACAGAATACAGAGCGCGGGAGCTCCCCCCCTCCCAGAGAACATTCTCTGTTCTGAAATGGCACCTTCTAATTGCTAATGGAGGCGGAACCATCTAGATCGACAAGTTCAAGGTCTGTTTCGACATCTTTTGGTGGGAAACAAGTGAATTGGTGGAAGAGGGTATTGGCAAGGAGGGGGCTTGGTCAGGCTCTCCTGTCACTGTTTCCATTATTGTTAAAATCAAGAAAAATAATGTATCTCTACCAGGCCCTCTGGGTGTATATCTACTGGATAGATGAGTCCTGCCCAGGGAGGTGCTGGCTTCTTGATTTTGGGAGACTGTGCCACGTGGGGTCTCAAATTACGTCCAGAGACCTGTCAGTTGGCCTCACTGCCTGCACTTTGAGTGATGCCAATCAGGAGAACCCAGGGAAAGTGTCCACTGTGGATTATCAAGGTCCCGAAACATGATGTGACCTCAGGAGGGAGAGAGCGCGGGAAACGCAGGACCCTGCACACCTTCCTAGCACTTCCGTTGGCCTCACACATTCCTGCTGCCTTTCCCTCCTGCCCCATTGCAGTGCCTGGCCCAGGAGGTCCCGTGAAACCTCTGAACAGTGGGTCCTAAAGGCGCAGCTACAAGTCAGCAGAGATTGGAGTGAGTCCCTGAAAGCTTTAGCGGTGGCGCCCAGAGTCCAGAAGGGGAAGGGCCAAGCAGAGCCACTCCCTTTCAGTGGTGGTGCAGTGGGCACCGGGGCCGGCTGACTCTCCCACTCAGGAACCCTGCAGCCTTGCGTTTTTAGCACGTCATGAATCTCAGTTTTGGCAGCAGCTTTAGGAGCCCAGGGGGTGCCCAGGTACCTAAAACGCCGATCGGTCCCCTCCAGGTGATTTAGCTGAAAAGGCTTTTCTTCCAGCCACTACCACATGTACAACTCGTGTTGGAGATTTGTTCCAAACAGTTTAAAGTGGGCTCCCGAAAGCAAATAGTTTTATCCATCACTTCCTGACAGTCTGAGCTTGGGAAGGAAAGACATTTGAGGGTAAAACTGGGTAGCGCAAAAGCTGGACATCGGGTTTTTTCACCCTGATTCGCCTTGGGTTCTGCGCTTCATCTGGCAATTGGGTAGCCAGCACTTAGGCCCTTTGTAATTCCCTAGAATCACCACTGACGGTAAACTGGAGGTAGATTGTCCGTTGTCTCTGGCAGCTGAGAGATCAGTGGCCCGAGCACAGAGGAGGTAAAGTGGCTAGTCCTCTTGCCCGGGGGCCCCCTCTGGTCCAGTGCCCCTGAGCTGGTGCCCTTCCCTCATTACATGAAGTTGTCTAACCCCTTTAATGGACTCTGGAGACCTACTTCTGCGGGCTGATTTCAGTGTTATTTCCTCAGCTTTTCCTTTTTCAGTTCTAAATGCCGTGCCTCCTAGAAGGTTTGTAACCCAGCCTCCCGCCGAGAGCTGGAGCAGAGCCTAAGCCGTCCTTTTAGTCCTCTCTTGGGCTTCTGTGCCTAGGTCGGCATCAGCCTTATGCTTGCAGTGGGATGCTACATCCTGTGGGACTCTACAGGGATTTTCCTGGTCCAAGAACGAGATCTCCCCAACTTAGTGGTGAGTTCTTGAACTCTACGGCAACGGGTGCCCACCGGCACTGAGTTGCCTGCCTGTTTCTGGTCCTCCTACTCAGAGGCAAGCAGGGGTCAACTTTCTGGCACAATTTGCACTGGACCAAACTTAACTTTGAGGACCAGCAGGTAAACATTGGGCCGCAGGGAGGCAGAACCAGAGTGGAAGGCCTGGGTACCACAAAAAATTTTAGGAGGGCAGGACGCCTATACAGACCTCGGAGAGGTCCATACATTTCAGTGCGGCCTCTTCCTACTTTCTAAGACTCGGTTTTAGGGGTGTTATAAGGGGTGTGCTGTATTTACTTGTCCACATTCCGCAGCCTCCAGGAACCTCCTCAATCAGCTCTAAATCCATTTCAAACCAGACCTGTCGGGCTATGGGACATCACTACTCTCCACGAGCCTACACTCCTGTGGAGAGTTTCACCCAGCATTGGGGCAAGACTGCAGGTCATTCTGAGGGAGGCCTGGGGACACAAAAATGTCAGGGCGAACACTGATTAGAAGCTTCCGGCTCTTTCAGGAGGTCAAGCACTGGGAGGCGAGACTAAGGTCAGGAACATGGAATTCTTGTTTTCCCACCGTGGAGGCCCCAGCTTTGCTGTGCACCCTGGTTTCTCTGGGCCCCAGCAAAAGCAGAAGAAAAGTGAGTCCACCCCACCCCCTGCCCAGCCATACCACCTAGCCTAACATTGGCAGGTACGAGGGAATTCTTCCAGCTTAAGAGAGGCTGCGGAAGAAATGTGGCCTCGGTACCAGAGGCCTGAAGCATTTAACAATCCCACAAGTTTCGTCTTTTTTTGAGACCAAGTCGGGGGGAAACAGAGGGCAGGTATGAGTTTCCCTCGTCCACCAGCTTGTAAAGTGACCTCCCGGGAAAACAGGCTCTAGTGTTCCTTTTAGTCCTCTGGGTACAAGACATGGAAGCAGATAAAAATGCAGCCCCTTTCAGACTGAATATTCAGGTCAGGCACTTCCTCCTCTGTTGAATTGAACCCCTGCAGGTAATTGGAAAATCTGGTTCCTCGTTCTTATATGGATGTGTTTGGGTCCTGGGTGGGAGATCTGAGTCTGCTGGGTTCCTTCCCATCCTCCTGGGCCTGATAAGAGGGACGCTCAGGGCACAGCTCCAAAAAGCCTTACCTTGGGAGGGGACACTAGGAGGGCTGTGGCTGGCCTAGCGGAAGTCCCTTTGTTCTGTCTTGTACATATCACTTGGCCCTCTCAAAAGGGGCCACAACTAGAGCTTGTCCCCTCTGGCCCCCACCACCTCCACCCATACTGCTGGCCCTGGTCTTTGCTCTTTTTTTGACTCTCTCTTTCCCCGGCCTCCAAGTCTTCTCTAGACTGAGGGGTACTCCTGAAGGATCTGTGTGGTGACTTTTAACTGCTCCATCATGCTGTTCCCACTGGACAAGTGGCAGTGCCCCAGTGCCTCCCACTGCCAAGCCTCTGTGCAGCTCTGCATGTGCCCCAGGCATCCCTTACTCCACAGTGTGTAGCTCTCATTCCTTCTAGCCTCCGCCCCACTTTCGTTTCTCCTGCTTGGTTGTGGTGCTGGTGGAGTCCCTGTTGACTTATGTGAAACCTTGAGGAAGGATCTGCTTTTTTCATCCAACCCACACTCTCTCCCACTCTCCAGGAGTGGCTGGGAAGTCAGGACCAAATCAAGTCTGCAGTGAGAACCTCCACCCCAGCTCAGAGCTCACGCCAGCAGTCCTACTGGGCTGCCATCAGACACACCTGCGCCACTTGTTCTTCAAGGCATGTGGAAAGAAATCCCCACCAAATTGATTTCTCAGGAACTGTGGTGAGGCTGGAGCTAGGAACTTCCTCTTTGCAGGAAAGGAAAGTCAGTCCTACAGCTTCCACAGGCTCTTGAGATCCCTATGCCCATATGGTGGGCCTTTCTTGCAACCTCTGGCTATTGGTTTTATTACTTCCAGAAATCCATTGCGGTAAGCACCTTTGCGTCCACCCGCCTTGCTTCATATTCCCCATAAGAACGCTTTCACCACCTTAAATCTTAAAGGGAAAGTAGGCGAAAAATCCATCTTCTGGTCTTCTTCCTGCTACGTTTTAAGGGACTGCTGACCCGCCGGCGTAGTGGGGCAGTGGAATCTCACATACCTTAGTTTGAACTGGGCCAGGCAATGATTTGTTTGGGTTTTGTAAGTTATCTATATCTGAAACGATCCTAGGGATCGAATCAAGGCAGGAGGAATACCACTTTGAAAGTATTAGATCCCTGGAGGTAAAAAGGGGGCCTCCTCTGACCTGGGAAGCAGTGTGGTTTGCTGCTTTTGAAAAATACTCAGTCTGGGGTGGTAAGACAGAAGATGGGAATTCGGTCTAGTCCCAGAAACCTGAGAGGAGTCCTCCCCAAAAGACTGTACTTACGCTTTTTTTTTTTGAGTCCCCACTTGGGCCGAGATCTCAGGGCTATTCACCCGGTCGTGTTCAGGGGGACCCTATGGGATGCCAGGGACTGGAACCCTTGGTAACCACAGCGCGCGTCCCCTCCCCATGCTATGCAATCACTCCGGTCACTTGACATAGGAGTGATCTAAGTAAGGATTTTTCTTGCCTCAGATTGGGCATCTATGTTTTCTTCCTCACTTTCTCATTGTCTCTATTATTCTTGCCACCGGAAAGTAGAACTGGAATTTTCATTCTTCTTGCTATGATTATTATTGTCATTTTTTCTGCTTTTTGGTTACAGTAGTACTCAGGAGTTAATTCTTGGCTCTGCTGCTCAGAAATTACTCCTGCCTCCGCGTGAGCCCCGCCCCTTCTGTTCCCAGGGCCGCTCCCTGTAGCAGTTCTCTGCTTCTGACTTGCAGTGCCTGACTCTGGCCCTAAAGTGTCGTAGGGGGGGGGGGGCAACTCTTCCGGTCCCATGGAGACAAACGGCCCAGAGTACTGCAGGCCCTGGGGAGGAGGTTGAGGGCTAACCCAGCTGGTGTGGTGCTCAACGTGTAGGTATTCCTGTAAACCCAGAATGTCCTCATGGCCTTGCACAGTAATTCCTTGCAAAAAGAGAACTGAAGTTAGAATACGGAAGAACCATTTTGGAGTGGATGTCCCAAAATCACAGAAGTGTTCACTAAAAATGTGAGTGCACCCCAGACAGAAATACATTGTTCCCTCCTGGATTTCCACCTTATACATCCAGTTAAAAAAGCGCCAGGGATTTTAAAAAAACATGTTTGTTTATGACCTCTCGCTTCCTTTTGTGGTATCATAGATTTGACTCTGCAGCCTGCACAGCTGCTGCTGTAGACCTTCTGGTCTTTTGGCTGTGCTCTCCACTGCTCTATGTTGAAGCCACCTCTATTGTAAAAATTTATCACCAGATAGATGACAATACAGTTCTTATCCCTACAAATAAAGAGAAAAAAACTGGGAAAAAAAAAAAACCAAAGAAATTACTTCTGGCGTGCTCAGGGGACTATGTAGGATGGCAGGTCAAAGCTGGGTTAGCCACAAACAAAAGACAAAATGCCCTCCTCTGTGCACCTTGGCTCCGCTCCTTAGCTGGCCCTCGATTGTCATATGATGGAACAGCCTTACTGGCATGGCTTCTTTCACCCCTTGATATTTTTAGCAGTTAAATCGTGTGGTCTTGCATTTCCCTGCACCTCTGCTTTGATCATCTCATTCTCGACCTATCACAGGGAGCTGCAGCTGAAGCCCACAGGATAATATCAGGTCAGCCATCTGGAGCTCATCTCCACAGGCTGTGTGACTCTTATCATCTGTCCCTTGTTTGGCAGAATTATTTGTGTGTTTCATTCCAGGGGAACTCAAGAAGCAAAGAGGTATAGGGGGCCCGGAATGCCTTCAGCCATTTTTGAAGGATCTTCCCAAGTCTCCCTAACTGCTATTCACAGCTGTGAAGGCCACTCATTGAGAAGTTTATGAACCTCTCAATGCCTGCCTCATCCTTGTGCTCTTTAGTTTGGGAGACCTAAGGCAGATTTAGGGATACATCTAAGTGACTCATTCCATATGACTCTGCTGGGCTGGGACCCCGAGAGAGGGCCACGTCTTCAGAGGGAGAGCCACTTTCTGAGCCCCTGGAGCATCACATGGGCTCCATGCAATACCTTTTGCTGAGCTGTTCTCTGAGAGGGATAGGCCAGACCTGGGCTGCTGAGTAGGAAGCCTTGAGCTAAGAATGGTGATTTTGGCAATGGAGTGAGCTGATGGGGCAGCCTAAGCCTCTGAGGTTTCCAGCAGGCTCCCACCTACTGGAACTGGGGTAAAGGAGAGCCTCCATGGGGTCTGGAGCCGCTTAGGGGGTGTGAGGGTTAAAATCAGATGAACCATCTGAAAGGTCTGGATATGGGCCTTCATTTCTGAGGCATGAGAGTGGAGACTCAACAGCCTTCTTTTTCTCCAAAACTTGTTAGAATGGCGCAAAGTCTTGGACATAAGAAATTTCATCCATTTCTTTTTGCTTTTTGGAAAAAAAGGTCAACTGTAAACAGTATGATAGTGCAAACTACCATTTACTAGTTCTTTCCCAAGCTCTAATTTATACTTGGGCAGTGTAGTACTACAAAGATGGGTAAGATAACTTTTTTTATTTTTAGCTCATCTAATTAGAAGGTCTTCCAGTTGCTTTAGTAAATGACCCAGAGGAATGTTTGGAAAGTGAAGTCTAATTCCCATACTTTTCCTGAGTAGCCGCAACACCCTATGAAAAAGAGGGAAAGCCCTTGAATAGGATGGCTCCTCTGCAAACATCTTCCCCAGGTCCCTTTGAACTTCCCTTTTCTCCCGAGCTTCTTTTTCAAATGCTTTCGTACTTTGGCCTTTCCAGCATGGTGACTTTTACAGGCCTGATGTCACTTCCCAGTGAGGGAGGCTTTCATTCCCTGAAACTTGCTGGAGGGAATTCCACTGACAAAAGTCCTTCAATTGTCAAAGGGTCATTTGCATTGGCTTCCATCATTGCCCTCTGTGTCTCACCTCAGGTATTCCTGGTGTCTGAGCTGGGCCCGGCTCAAGCCAGGCTGCCTGACAAGCCGAACCTTCAGCCCGTGGATGTCAGAGAAACTTGCTACTTGGACAGGAGAGAAAGAAAAGTGCTGCTTTGCTAACTTTTTCCCGCTTTTTTTTTTTTTTTTTTGCTACAATGTTCCAGCACCTGCCCCTTGACCAGTAGTATTGTTTTTTCCTGCCTGCCTTTGGTTTGCTCAGAGCTAAACTTGTCTGCTGGCTTCATCACCTTTTCAGTTACCCTCCGGGGCTCTAGCCCATTCTCTTTGTTGCACTGAGAGCAGAGATAAGGGCAAGGTCTCTCCTGCATTAACCCCCCCAGAATTGTTCACTAGTGGGTTTCTTTCTGTCCATCTCATAGTGGTCAGTGGTGCACAAGACAGAAAGGATGGGGGGCCCCCTCACAGAGTCCTGAAGATGCTGTCTGGCCCATGGTGGACTTAGCCATAGTGACTCAGTATCGGGATTCACAGCCTGGATCTTTGCTGGCTCTACCCTTGACTATCTGTCCTGCCGTGGAATGATGGCAAACAGCCCCTTTGGAGCTCTGGGAACTCAGGAGACTTTACAAGTGCCAAGTCATGGCTATAGAATCCCACATGACAGGACCTGTTGGGGGTGCATATGCGTGGACACTGTCACACAGGTTACTGAGTCCTTTTTCCATCCTGCCTGCAGATTGCTAAGGAATCATACCTCCACAGCAGACTGTCTCTGGGCTCTTCGTGAGTCGCCACTTAACTATGCCAGCCCAGGGTCCCCAGGTGAAGTATATGAAACGGAGCAGAGAGGGCAGACGTGAGAAGGATCTCTGCTGTTTCTCTCCAGTCCATCTCTACCACCATGGGAATGGCTGCAAAGTCTAGAACTGATAGAGTATGCAATGAGACTACACAGCACAAGAGCTCACCTCCCGTCCACCCCTACTTGTCAGGGCAGCTGCCTGATATCTGTTTGTTCTGCCCAGCATGGTAGTTAATCCCCTACCACCCCGTTTCTTGGAAGCTTGGACTCTGGCTGGAGTGAGGAAATAAATGCTCTGCAGGAAAGGAGTCAGCCCTACACCTTACGCCAGCCTTACTTCCTGTGTCTGAACCTGGGGCTCTTGGCTTTATTACTTCCCAGAAACTTACTGTCTTGGGCAGGACCTTCCCTCTCTACCTGCCTGCCCTAGCTGAGTGCCTTTTTGTTTGTTTTTCTTTTGACTCGGGTTACTCCTGACTCTTCCGCTCAGGAATTATTCCTGGTGGTGCTCGGGGACCATATGGGGTGCTGGGGATGGAACCCGGGTCAGCCGCTGCAACGCAAACCCCCCTACCAGCTGTACTATCACTCTGGCCCCAGTTTTTTGATTTTTGCTTTTGTTTTTCTCTCATCCCCTGTTTACAATAAAGGGAGCAGGGACTGCAGAGATATAGGGAGTACTGTAGGTAGGGCACTTGCTCTATCCTGGTTCTCATCCCTGGCACCTGGTAAGGCTCCCAGACTCCCACAGGAGTGCTCTCTGAGTGCTCTCTGAGGCTCTCTGAGGAATAACTCCCTGAGTACTGCCTGGTATAGCCCCAAGATGATAAATGAAAAAGAGGGGCCAGAGTAATAGTACAGCAGGTAGAGTATTTGCCTTGCATGCGTCAATATGGGTTTGATCCCTGGCATCCCATATGGTCCCCGCACTGCCAGGAGTAATTCCTGGGCAAAGAGCCAGGGGTAATCCCCTTAGTATTGCCAGGTGTGACCCAAAAAGCAAAAAAAAAAATGAAAAAGAAAAATCACTCTCTAAGAGAAGAGCAACATGGAGAAAATATATCTTACTAAGAAGATATTCAAATTGGGAAGGATCAGGTGGGCTCACTTGAATCGGACAGTGCCAGACCCAGGGTCCCATCTTCCAAAGTGTGTGAAGGAAGAAGGGACAAAGTGGGGTGCCTCCTGTGCTGGAGGGACCCGGGGCAGGGCTCTCCCTCACACACTCCATCCCCGCCCCACCCCACATAGTCTCTTCACAGGAAGTGAAGGCGTTGGTCCCATTCAGCCCCACAGAGGCTGGTCTTTGGAATTAGGGAGTATCAGCCCTGTTTGTATTCAGCAGCTGGGCTAGGGGTTCAGGAAATCATTGGTTGAAGACCCTCCCCAGTCCCTCTCAGACCTTTCTGTAGGTTCCCCTGTCCAGGGCCCAGGGAGAATCAGAGCTGGCAGAACTGCTGATACAGCAGGTGAAGGCCTGGGTGCCAGTGTCTGCGCCCTTCTAGCTGGGGCCAGGGTCTCTAAGGCTCATTCTGGCTCAGCCCAGACCCCTCAGGAGGTGTCCCCAATGTCCCAGCTCCTCTGTCTCCCTGCACTTCACTGGATCAGGCAGAGAGCCCCAGACTGAGGCTGGGAGCCCCCACCCTGCAGCATTTTTTTTTCAATCCAGCCCAGCTATGCTTATCCAGAGACTTACAGACATGGAGCAGAGCTTCTACTTGCCCTCTCCCTGTGCCCAGCCACTCATGACCTAATATAATTGTCTGAGGGCTCTTTATGTTCCTGGAGCAAGCAGATGCCCTTGGGCTCTACTAGCATGAGAGCAGGACGTATGGAGATGTTACTGGTGCCTGCTCTAGCAAATAGATGATGAACAGGAAGATAGTGACCTAAGCCCCATCTCCAAACCAAGAGCTCCAAGAAATAGTGTGAGGCCCTGCCTGCCCTGCCCCCTTCAAGACCCACCCCTGCACACACACATTCCTTCTTGGCCTTCCTTTTGGGTGAGATGCTACATGCCTCTGAACTTGACTTTCCTTGTCTGTGTAATGGGGAGATGAGAGACGTGTGCAAAGGTCCCCTGTGATTCTGAGAGCCCCATTCAAATGATGGGGATAGGGGGGAGGAGGGTGCTCAGTCTAGGGCTGGGGTGGCACTGGCACACTCGTGCACTCCAGTGCAAAGAGCATGTCCAGGAACAACTGGGATAGCTGCAGGAGGCAGGGGCAGAGAGAGAGAGAGAGAGAGAGAGAGAGAGAGAGAGAGAGAGAGAGAGAGAAAGAGAGAGAGAGAGAGAGAGAGAGCCCCTGCTCCAGCTGGGGGAGGACCTGTTGGGGAGGGATGATGCTGCTGGGGGCCAGAGCCAGAAGTGAGACAGGTCCTGTCCAGGGAGGGAGCGAGCCTCAATGCCAGGATCTTTGTGATACTGGGCCAAAGGTGGTGGTTAAGGCCTGAGGTATAAGAAAGGGTCCCAGGCATGGGGGCTGTGGGAGAGGGACTGGGCCAGGGGCAGGGACCTGAGCTTCACCACCCACTCCCTGTTCACCCCCTGACCCTGAGCTCCAGAGGCCATAGAGCCTGTGTTGGGGAGTTCCCTAAGGGGGGGGGAGGAGAGGCAAGGAGCCCCGGGCAGGGGAGGCCCCATCTTTCAGGTTCTGGAACCTAGACCTCTGGAAGTGGGGACAGATTGGTCAGCTGCTGCCTGCCCAGGCCTGGGAGTCAGTGTCTGATGCTGTATCTCCAGGTTGGGGTCTGCACAGCCCTGCCATCTGGCCACACCTCAAGGTCGTGCCCACAGACGCAAGTGCAGGACACAGAGGCGGTCACAGTGGGATGTCGCTGCTGCCCCTTCCATTACCATGCAGCCACTGGCAGTGGCAAGATCTAGAGGACAGGCCTGGTGAGATAGTTCAGCAGGGGCTAAGGGACACAGGCAAGAGTGGCCATGGCTCCTGCCCGTCCTGCAGCTGGCTCCCTGCCCTGTCTCCCCACCTTCTTCCTTCACACTTAGAAACTCCTACGAAACATCAGGAGGAAAACTAGCAGCTCTGGGCCCAGACGAATGCAAAACTGCTTCCTGTGAAGGATGAGCGGCGGGTGCTCAGGAGGGTGAAGCCAGGCCGAGGCTCCTTGCCACGTTTGTCTTCCCTCATACCTGTTTTCACCAGGCAGTGAAAATAACCCTCCAATGGGCCTGAGTTTTGACAGCAGTCGGATAGCCGTGGTGTCTCCCATCGCGGGAGGTGGCAGGTTACTGCTGATCTACTGTCCCCCTGGAAACCTGGCCCATGAGGCCTCTGGCTCCAGCCCAGCCTCCAAGGTTGCCTGCTTCTGTGGGCTGAGCTCACTCTGCTAACCAATGGTTTACAACTCCAATACCCCATGCAATACCCCTGTCTGTGCACCCACCCAATGGCTTCTACATGTGCTCCACAGCACCCCCTCCCTCCCACCTTCTGTCAGCATCCCCTTCATGCCCCATTCACCTTAGGCCTGGGGCAGAGATGGCTAGATGGACCAGGGACCTAAAGTGAGAAGCAAAAGAAAATCCTGTCCTGGGCCTGGCTGGTGAGAGCTATGGGTGACTAAGATGGGTGAACACAGGGGAGCACCTGTTTTGAAGGGGGGGGTGGAGACTCTCACGGTCACCCCTATCCTGTCTGCAAAGCTGCCTATGGTCAGGGGCTGGCCCTTGCCTGGCTCTCTCCTCTTTGAGTCCTTTCAGCCTCTCCAAGAGACTTCCTGAACCCCTGCATAGGGAGAGTCACCCCAAGGGGACAAAGCAGGTGACTCCTACCCGGCAAAGTAGTTGGGCAGTCAGCTGGGGCCAGGAGTTGAGGCTGGGCATGGTGTAATGGCACTTTAGTGCTAACACTGGGAGGTGGCCGGGGAAGAAGCAGGCTGGCACACTGCACCAGCCTCTTGGGGTCTAGAGATGGGGGTGGGGTAGCACTTAAGGGACCTTACTGTGGCCGTTAGCCTTCCGTTACAGGCAGTTACTGGCAGTTAGAAGTTCCAGTTTGTGGTTTGTGTTTTCAAGCCCCTGTTGTCTCCCTGTGTTTTATTTTCATTTGCTTTGTTTTGGAGCTGCACCCAGCAATGCTCAGAGGTTACTTCTGGTTCTGTGTTCAGGAATCATTCCTGGGCTCCGGGGACCATTTGGGGTCCAAAGATCAAGCCTGGGTCAGTTCCGTGGAAGGCAGATGCCTTTTTGCTGTACTGTCTTTATACTCTAGCCCCCGCCCCCATAATCTCTATTTTTGTTTGTTTGTTTTCTGTGTTTTTATTTTTTTTTCATTTTGGGTCACAACTGGTATTGCTCAGGAGTTACTTCTGGCCTTGTGCTCAGGAATTATTCCTGGCAGTGCTCAGGGGACTAAATGGGGTTTGGAACTGTAATCTAGGTCAGTCATTGCATGGCAAATGCTGACCCGCTTGCTCTCTCCGCCCACCCCATTTTGTCACATGGATGCATTTCACTCTGGTTTCTCCACTCTGGAGAACCCGTGTTCTGTACCGAACACCTATTCCTTGTACTCTACTGTTCACTTCTTGTAAATATCTTTTTAAGAAAGATTTATCTTGCTTAAGAAGATAGAGAAAAAAAGGAGAGAAAGAGAAAGAAAGAAATGAAAGAAGAAAGGAAGGAGAGAGAAAGGAATAAAGGAAGAAAGAAAAAGAAAGGAAAAAAGAAAGGAGCCTGGAAAGGAAGAACAGAAAGGAAAAAAATGAAGAAAGGAGGAAGGAAGGAGTCGGAAGCACACTGGAAAGCATCTTTAAAACAAACAAAACAGGGTGGGAAATGTGTAGCTCGTTAAGTGGGGGCTTGCCCAGGTTCACTTCCCAGCATCACTTATGGTCCCCTGAGCCCACCCAGGGGTGGTCCCTAAGTACAGTCAAGTTCGGCCTCCAAACCATAACCAAAGCCAAAGAAAACAGGGCCTGAGAGAAGGCTCAAAGGGCTTAGCCTGTCTTTGCCCATGGGAGGCCAAGGTTTAGTCCTCAGCCCCCATGGTACCCCGCTCCTCCGGGATGAGCCCCCAGCACTGAGTTTCTGGTCACCACCGAGCACTGCTGGGTGTGGCCCCAAAGCTACAACAGAGGCACCAGGTCTACCAGGGCTGCAAAAGTCAAAAAAAATTTTATTTCTTGACTCACTTCTGTGATGCTCAGGGGCCCCCTGGCTCTGCACTCAGGGATTACTCCTGAGGTAATTGGGGTGCTTGGGGGACCATATGGGATGCTGGGGATCGAACCTGGGTCAGCTGTGTACAAGGCAAATGCCTTCCCTGCTGGACTATCACTCCTGCCTTAGTCAACATTTCTTGGGTGGGTCAGGACTTTGTCTTGCTTTTGATGTCTGTGTTGCTCCTCCACACCCATCTCTTTGCCATTGTTGTTTGCATGACAGGGGCCCCAGAGTCGCCTGCCCCTGGTGCTCTGGGGGCCACTCTCTGGGCTGCAAACTCCCAAGGTGGGGCCGGGCCCCTGCTCTCTGCTGCCCTCACTCCTGCAGAAACACACAGCTGATGTTGGTCCTTCCCTAGTAGGCACAGTGGTGCTCACACTCCTGCTCACTTGGCCTGAGTCCTGCCTGGCAGGCTTGTGTGTGCCTGACTGCAGTGCGACCAAAGTCACGAAAGGCAGCTGCCTAGGAACAGAGGCTGGATAAAATGACTGTGTTCGTGTACACACTGGAACGCTGTGTGGATGCTAGGAAAGATGAAGCCTGTTCTGGAAAGCAGTGACAGGTGCTGATACCTGGAGGATCTGGAGAGCATCGTGCTGAGGGAAATGGGCCAGGGGGGGAGAAGGGACGGCGCACCTGCACTCGTGAGGGATGTAGAGAAACAGCAGGAGAACAAGAGAATCACAGGGCAGGAGAGCTGGTCCTGAGCAGGAAGCTGCCATGGCTGGGGAAGGGACTGGGACAGGGAGGGGGCCACTCAGGTCAGTCTGGAGAGAGCTGGGTGTGAAAGGAGGTAAGTCACAATAACACGATACCCTTTCTGTATCAGAACTGCACACCACGGGCCCTAAAGGAAAGGAAGTGTCTGGCATAGGGGCAGGCAGTTGAGCGGGAAGGAAACTGGGCACATTGTGGAGGGAGGTGGACACTGGGGAAGGGACTGGTGCATTGATCGATTCATTACAAGTCTGAAACTTAATCATCATAACTTCGTCATCACAGGGGTTCTATTAATTAAAATTTTAAAAAAAAAGCAAAGACTCACACACACTGGGCAGAGCTGCTACTGGCTCTCCCTGTGCCCAGCTGATCATGAGGCATCCTGGAGGGATGGCGGATTCTAGCCCTGGCCCGCCACCCCAGCAGAGGCTCGCAAGTAGCCATAGGAACCCCACACAATGAGGGGCTGCCATGATGATCTACAGGAAGACAGTGATACAGTGGAAAAAGCAAAGGGTCTGGTAGCCCTAAAAAAAGACCCCCAAGGGACAGAACACAGGCTAGGAAGTGTAAGCAATGTCTGAGGCAGGTTTTAGGGGCTCCTGGTCATGATGCTGGTGTCCTGGGCCCTGTGAGGAGAGTATAGGTCACTGTCTGCTCACAGCTTGGGGAAGCTGTGAGGCTCTTCCTGTAGGGCGTGGGCAGCCCCGACTTCTGGCTGTACTAAGGGACCCTGGATTTCGGTTGGGATTTTCTGAGGATGCAGCCTGGGACAGCTGCCACTCACTTCCCATCCCTGGGCCCATCTCTGAGACACACGGATCAGGGGCCCTGCAGGCTGCTGCCTCCATGGCAGGACTAGAACTAGAAGAGAGTTTCTGGGTGGGGAGGTCTGCTGTCCTGCCAGAGACCAGTAATAGAGTTAGTATGGGAGCAGAGCAAGAGAGCAAGAGAGAAAGTCCCATCCGGTCAGCAGAGTGGGAATTGGACAGGGCCGCAGAAACAATTGGTGAATTTCTAAATAGATCTTAGAAATTAATTGTATGAATCACTGATAGTACCAATATGGACATTAGCAACCATAGCAGCAACCATTGTTTAAATACATGAAAACTATTCCTGTAGAATTGATGTCTCCAGCATCTAAGCTATGGGAGCTCTGAATTGTGTTTGTGGCTTGGCTCATTTGGGGAATAGCCAGTTCGAGCCACAGGAGGAGTAAAAACAGGGGTGTTACCCTCATACTTCTCAGGTGTCTGTCACCTGTGAAGAATTTTTTTTCTTTTGGGTCACACCCAGCAATGCTCAGGGGTTACTCCTGGCTCTGCACTCAGGAATTACTCCTGGAGGTGCTTGGGGATTGAAACTGGGTTGGCCATGTGCAAGGCAAACACACTACCAGCTGTAAAATCGCTGGTAAGAGGTGGCTTTCCCTGGGCACATCTCGCTATATATTCCAGACTACAGTCCTCAAGCCAAGTTTTATCCTAATCCTAACTAGGTCCTAAAATCAGTTGCTTATCTTTGGGTCAGGTCAGAGTTTGTTCCGTGACCTTGCTCTTAGTTCATTATCCTGCTTATGACACTAAGTTCATCCCACGAAAAGGCCAGGGTAACATGACTTGCCCTGGGTTCATCTGAGTCCCACAATGGAACCCTTTTTTGGGGTATAAGGAACTAGAATCAATCTAAGGGCAACTGAGGAAATATGATGGTTAGGAAATATGATGGTTGCACAGGAGTAAGTATTTCAGAGTTCATTAACTCCTATATCACAAATGCATAGCCTTAACTATTTCCTGTGTCTATACAAAAGGCCTTTACTATAGCATAAGAACATGCAAAGGGCATATGGGAAAGAGAAAAATCATTTCCCTTACAATACAAATGCTAGGACTGGAAAGCAGGCGACAGAGGTCTCTGAACAAAGGGAATCTAACAGTTCCAGAGGCCCCATTCACTCTCAGTGGAACAGACATCTCTGAATGCAGCAGTTATGTGTACCTAGGTCGAGAAGTCCACATGATGAATGACCTAAAACCTGAGCTGTGCAGGAGGAAGAGAGTGGCATGGAATGCCTTCAAAGCCATCGAAGAAATAGCTTAAAGGACAAAGAACCTCCATCTCTGTGCACATCTCTTTGACTCCACCATTCTCCCTGCATTAACATACACCTCAGAGACCTGGGCCCTACGAAAGCAGGATGAGAATGCTATTCGGGTCTCCCAGAGAGGAATCGAAAGAGCTATGCTTAGAACATCACGCCTCACTCAAATGAGAGAAGGAATCCAGAGTTCTGACATCCATCACTATTCCAGAATCAGGGATGCTGTCTCATTTGCCAAGGCATGAAAAATCAGATGGGCTGGACACGTGATGTGATTTGGGGACAACCGCTGTATTAGAGCCGTTACCAACTGGATCCCAAGGGATGTCAAAAGATCCATGGCCACCCACCTACAAGATGGTCAGACTTCCTTGTCAAGACCCTGAAGGAACGGTTTGAGGCTCTTCATATTCCTGAATCAACCAGATGCCATTGGGCTACAT
This sequence comes from Cryptotis parvus, assembly GCA_021461705.1. Taxonomy (NCBI): domain Eukaryota; kingdom Metazoa; phylum Chordata; class Mammalia; order Eulipotyphla; family Soricidae; genus Cryptotis; species Cryptotis parvus. The sequence goes on along the minus strand of JAJIBD010025333.1, from coordinate 22,381 downwards.
TGGCATGTGATAGGGTCCAATAAAAATGTTACTGGTGCCCGCTCGAGCAAATCGATGAATAACGGATTCAAGTGATCAAGTGATCAAGTTACCCAAATTTTATAAAATTAGGTCACATTCATACCTTAGTCTGAGTGGTTCCTAAAGCCAAATATTCTGAGCTGGAGCTCCCCCACTCCCAAAAAATGTTCTTCGTTCTGGAAAAGACACCCCTGTAGCTAATGAGGGCTGGAATCCTCTGTGACTGAGTTATAAGTTTGGGGTTACTGGAGGGACTACTGAGCTGGTGGCGAGGAAAGAGGGATGACAAGGCGCTGGGTACCTTCTCCCTGATATTCATGGGGCCATTGCATTCTCTCGTGCATGCCTCACACACGTGCTGCTCACACCCCACACGTGTGCTCACATTCCTCCACTTGTGTGCTGCTCATATGCCCCCACATGTGCTGCTCACATGCCCCACACGCATGCCACTCACATGTCCCCACATATGTGCTGCTCACATGCCCTCATGTGTTGCTCACATGCTTCACACATGTGCTGCTCACATGTCCCCACATATGTGCTGCTCACATGCCCTCATACATGTGTTGCTTACACACACATCACACATGTTCTGCTCACATACCCCACACATATGCTGCTTCGCATGTCCCACACACATCTGCTCACATGCCATGTACATCCCACAGTCACCTCACACACGTGGTCTGCTCAGGCACAGCCTGACTCAGCTTCTGCAGACATAGGAGAGATGAGGAAGGAACCAGGGGAGGCCTGAGGGGTGTGGGTGCAAACTGTCAGCCTCTGGGGGGTCTCTCTGGGCTACTCAAGCTCATGCTTTCTGTTTCTCTTTTAATTTTTTAAAATTTTTTTACCTTTAAAAAATTTTATTATATCACCATCATGAAATATACAATTTCAAAGCTGTCCATGATTGGGGTTCAGTCATACAGTATTCCAGCAACCATCCTGTCACCAGTGCACATTTCCTACCACCAATGTCCCCAGTTCCCTTCCCCTCCCACCACCTGCCTCTATGGCAGTCTTTTCTTTTTCTTTTCTTTTTTTATTAGTATCATATTTTTCCCCTTAATTTTTATTATACCACTGTGAAATATACAATTACAAGGATGCTCATAATTTGGTCTCTGTCATACAGTGTTTCGGCACCCATCCCTCCACCAGTGCCCCATTCCTACCACCAATGACCAAACATTCCCTCACACTCAACCCCAGCCTGTCCCTATAGCAGGCACCTTTTCCTTCTCTTTCTATCTCTGTATTTCTAGCTCTCTCTTCTCTTACACTTTGTGGTTTACCCTTATAGATATTAATGGTTTATGATGTCTCTGTGTATATTCAATAGTGAGTTCTAGTGTGACATTATAATTCCCGATTCCCCATTAACCTCCCCAGTTTGTTGCAACTAGAATGAATGATCCTTACAGTGTATAAATGTGAAAGATCCAGGGAAGGACCTGGTGCTAATATCCATTATTGTCTAAGATTGTTGCACGACCGCAGAGCAGCCATGCACAAGTGCAGCTGTGGGTCTGGCTGGAGTGTCTCTCTTTCTGTGTTGCTGGCTGTGGTGGCTGGGAGCTCGAGCCACACCCACCAACATGGAGGTGGAGGAATGGGAAGAGGAGCGCAAATCCCCACTCCAAGTCTGGCCAGCGTGTGAGCGAACCCTTGGAGCTATGTTGGACTCTGCCAGGGGCTGACCGAGCCATTTACTCCAAACTCCATGACATCCAAACTACATGGGCTGCTCCATGTGGGGCCAAAGCTCATGCTTTTTATCTTTTAGTTCATTGAACTACTGTGATGACAAAGTTCTTCGTGACTGAGTTTCAGGTGTATAATGACAGGATCAATACACCAGTCCCTTCACCAGTGTCCACCTCCCTCCACAGTGTCCCCAGTTTCCCGCCCATCCCCCTGCTTGCCTCTATGCCAGATACTTCCTTTTCCTTTTCCTTTAGCCTCTTGTAACATCTCTAATGAACCCTAGGCCTTTTACGGCGCAGCGTGACCAGAATGAGGCAGTGACTACATGTCCATGTAGCAAATTTATTTCCCACATTGGGGTCTTATATATCATTGGGGGAGCCGCTGGGGTCCCCAACAGTATCAGGACAGAAGTTCTCTTCTACCTCCAAAACCACCAGATGAAAACTCACGAGTCCAGCACAGTTCCAAAGAAGGCTTTTAATAGTATAAAAAGCTCTACTACTGCAATCCAATATAATGAAAGAACTCTAGGTCTTGTCAGAACTTAGACCATACAAGAGAGCCCAAGTCTCCCACCAAAGAGGATCCTACCAGAACATAGTCCAACCCAAAAAGGGGCGAGTGCCTCAACTCAGCCCCCTTATATACACCAAACTAATCCTAACTTGACAGGGAGGGTCCTGTCAACAAAGAACCCAAAACAGCTTCTAGATAGTAGAAGAATGTAGAAGGGTGGTGCCACACCATATTATAGGTATAAACAAAGGAGTATGCCAAGGACTAATCCCTTCTTCCGAGATTATCTCTTATGTAAAACACTGGAGGGGGCTGGTATGATATAACACATCTTAATTTCATGGGCTTCATATACCCATAAGGTCCTTCTTATTATCTGCACTAGGGTGATTCTGAGTATCTTGATCTTTGTACACTGAAAGGGTCACACTTGCCTGTGTAAGGGCAAACTAGTATGTATCACTTCACTTGTATCACTTGTATCACTTGTCTTCCTGTTGTTCATCAAGATTTGCTTGAGTGGGCACCAGTAACATCTCCATACTTCCTGTCTCATGCTGGTGTAGTCCAAGAGCATCTGCTCAAATCAGTAAAAATAAGAGCCTCAAACCATTCATTCAGGTTATGGGAATGAGGTCTATAATTGTTACTGGTTTTTGGCATATCAAATACGACATGGGTAGCTTGCCAAACTCTGACGTGTGGGTGGGATACTCTCTGTAGTAGGTTCTCAGTTTGTGCATTTACTAATGAATCGCGACATTGCAATGTGCAACAGGGAATATCGGTTTATCTCTTGGATGGAGCTCTGATGATCTGTGGAGTCCAGATGTTGAAAATGGTGGCCCTCCAAAAAAGATACACATGACAACCCTTTAATGTATGTTCTGTAATCCATAGTCTGGAAGGGAAGGAAAAGAGAAAGAGAGAGAAAGGGAAAGAAATAAAGAACCTGCCATGGAGGCGTGATGGGGAGCGGGAGGGAACCGGAGACATTGGTGGTGGGAGATGGGCACTGGTGGAGGGATGGGTGCTGGAACACTGTATGACCAAAACCCAAATATGAACTTTTTAATTGTATAACTTTGCAATTGTATATCTCACGGTGGTATAATAAAATACCTTTAAAAAAAAGAAAATGGTGGCCCTCATGGTGTGGGGTTCCTTTGGCTTCTTGCACGGTTCTATTGGGATGGTGGGCCAGGACTAGAACTCACCTTCCCTACTCGATGCCTCATGGTCAGCTGAGCACAGGGAGAGCTGGCAGCATCTCTGCCCGTGTATCTGAGTCTCTGGGCATGAAATAGGCTTTGCTGTAAGGTGGATTCTCACGAGCAGGGCTTGATATGGGTTTTTCTCTTGGGTGGAGCTATAATCTTAAACCATAGTCTCAGTGTAGCCAGGGTGGTAGTCTCCTGGTAAATTCAAACTGTCCAACGGTGGGTGTAGTGGGTATAAAGAGGAACTGTGCCCAATCTAGATAACATAGAAGTCTTAGTAGATGTATAATAAGTCAGAAGTTATTCAGAGTCAAGGTGACTTCTGTAACTGCCACACCCTCTATCAGTATTTACATAGAAGAGGGATCTCATTAGAATGAACCTTGGCTTAAAGATATGTAAATAGATTAAGCTGTGAGTGGGTAAAACAGCAAAGCTCCCAAGCTAGCTAAGCATGTCATCCATCAATATATGATTTCAAACAAAGAAGCATATGGGCACATTTAATCATTGTCAATTACAAAACAATTAGATTATTAACTACAAAACATCTAGTTACTACACATCCTTGCCACAACTATATCCCAGAGTTAACTCTTCACCTGTATATTAATCTTAGGAATTTTTTTTTTTTTTTTGGGTCACACCCGCAATGCTCAGGGGTTTCCCCTGGCTCTGCACTCAGGAACTACTCCTGGCGGTGCTCAGGCGACAATATGGGATGCCTGGGGTTGAACCCGGGGCCGGCACCGGCTGGCCTAGTGCAAGGCAAACGCCCTACCCACTGGGCTATCGCTCAGGTCCCTAATCTTAGGAAATTAACAGAGAACTGCAATATGTACAGGGGCCAGACAGGGAGGCTCCAGACCCAGCAAAAGAGGGCCTCAAGGCGTTCTTTGTGCTCTGAGTGCAGTTTAGCAGTCATACCCCACTGCTCAGGGCCTAGCTCAGGTCTGCAGCTCCCCAGGAGAAGGCTGTGTTCCAACAGCTCCCCTTTTCCCCTTTTTAACATGGTCAAAATGATGCACAGCAGTCATTGCTTTTCTCTTTCCCCAGCTATTAGTATACCTCAAACAATCAATTTTACTTTTTACCCATTAATGTCTGCAGTTGTTTGGGTAAACACAATAAGAATATATAGATTCTAAAACAGTTCTCTGGGCTCTGGGGTAAAGGTTAAAAGCTGGCTTGGCTTTAACTGTAAATCTCAGACTAAATTCTCAGGCCACTTCAGCGTCTACTCATGGGATCCTGTCTCTTAGGCCATTATGGTTTGTACAAATCTTTACTATATGATTTCTACTCTGTTCCATACTGAAGCCAGGGTAGCTTTACTGCTTGTGCTGGGTCCATCCAGAGATCCCTTGGAGGGTCCCCACCCTACCCTTTGGGGTGTAGGAACTAGGGTGACTGAGGCCTGGGTCAAGTAGTTGTAACAACGGATGCCCAGGAGTAGATAACTTAAAGAACCCTTTAACTCCCAAGTATTGGGAGCATAGCATTAATGGTCTTTCTGTGTTTTAACAAAAGAATATTGTTCTATAGGAAAATATGAAAGGGTTATAGGGAAAGAGAATAGCAAATAATTCACTATAGATGCAGCATCCAGAGTTAGAGGGTTTGACTTCAGATATAACCAAACCTGACTTAGGGAATTTACTAGCAAGTAGAATGTGTTAGAGTAAACTCAGGGATTAGGGATACTCATTAGAACACTGTAAAAGGAATAGATGCATTTAAACAAGTATAGAGAGTACAGGAATTCACGATCACGATCTCGATCACGATCACGATCTTCCCGTTGATCATCTATTTGCTAGAGCGGGCACCAGTAATATCTCCATATGTCCTGTCTCATGCCAGTAGAGCCAGGGGCATCGGCTTGCTACAGGAACACAAAGAGCCTCAAACCATTATATTAGGTCATGGGAATGACCTAATATAATTGTTACTGGAATTTGGCATATCATATACAACACGAGAAGCTTGCCAGGCTTGCCGAGCGGGAGGCAAACTCTTTTAAACACCTCCAAATAAAGCATTTATTGATGAACCGCGCGGCCGCTTGCGGCCGCGAGCCGGGCTGTGATGTGCTGGTCTGCTGGGTGGAGTTCTGTGGAGACGGAAGTCCAAAAGTGGAAAAATGGCGGCGCCCGTGGAGTGAGGAGGGGTGGCCTGGCTTGTTGTGAGGCTCTGCCGAGGTGGTGGGCCAGGGCTAGAACTCGCCATGCCTCCCGACTGCCTCATGAATGGCTGTGCACAGGGAGAGCAAGGAACAGCTCTGCCCCATGTCTGAGTGTCTCTGGAGCAGCATACCTGGGCCGGATTGAGGAAAAAGCTGCAGGGTGGGTGTAGGTGATCCGACAGGAATTACAAGTAACAATTTTCAGTAAATGATTAAATTGTAGTGATACTGTAGGTTGGGGACAGGGAGAGCAAGGAATCGCTCTGCCCCATGTCTGAGTCTCTGGACCAGCATACCTGGGCTGGATTGAGGAAGAAATTGCTGCAGGGTGGGTGTCGATGATCCGGGCTGTGATGGGCTGGTCGGCTGGGCGGAGTTCTGAAGAGAGGGAAGTCCGGATGTGGAAAATGGCGGCACCCATGGAGTGGGTGGGGGGGGGGGGTCGTCTGGCTGGTTGTGAGGTTCTGCCGGGGTGGTGGGCCAAGGCTAGAACCCACCATGCCTCCCGACTGCCTCATGAACGGCTGGGCACAGGGAGAGCAAGGAATCGCTCTGCCCCATGTCTGAGTCTCTGGACCAGCATACCTGGGCTGGATTGAGGAAGAAATTGCTGCAGGGTGGGTGTCGATGATCCGAGCTGTGATGGGCTGGTCGGCTGGGCGGAGTTCTGAAGAGAGGGAAGTCTGGATGTGGAAAATGGCGGCACCCATGGAGTGGGTGGGGGGGGTCGGCTGGCTGGTTGTGAGGGTTCTGCCGGGGTGGTGGGCCAAGGCTAGAACCCACCATGCCTCCCGACTGCCTCATGAACGGCTGGGCACAGGGAGAGCAAGGAATCGCTCTGCCCCATGTCTGAGTCTCTGGACCAGCATACCTGGGCTGGATTGAGGGAAGAAATTGCTGCAGGGTGGGTGTCGATGATCCGGGCTGTGATGGGCTGGTCAGCTGGGCGGAGTTCTGAAGAGAGGGAAGTCCGGATGTGGAAAATGGCGGCACCCATGGAGTGGGGGGGGGGGAGTCGGCTGGCTGGTTGTGAGGTTCTGCCGGGGTGGTGGGCCAAGGCTAGAACCCACCATGCCTCCCGACTGCCTCATGAACGGCTGGGCACAGGGAGAGCAAGGAATCGCTCTGCCCCATGTTTGAGTCTCTGGACCAGTATACCTGGGCTGGATTGAGGAAGAAATTGCTGCAGGGTGGGTGTCGATGATCCGGGCTGTGATGGGCTGGTCGGCTGGGCGGAGTTCTGAAGAGAGAACTCCTTGCTCTCCTGAAGAGAGAACTTCCTTGCTCTCCCTGTGCCCAGCCGTTCATGAGGCAGTCGGGAGGCATGGTGGGTTCTAGCCTTGGCCCACCACCCCGGCAGAACCTCACAACCAGCCAGACGACCCCCCACCCACTCCATGGGTGCCGCCATTTTCCACATCCGACTTCCCTCTCTTCAGAACTCCGCCCAGCCGACCAGCCCATCACAGCCCGGATCATCGACACCCACCCTGCAGCAATTTCTTCCTCAATCCAGCCCAGGTATGCTGGTCCAGAGACTCAGACATGGGGCAGAGCGATTCCCTTGCTCTCCCTGTGCCCAGCCGTTCATGAGGCAGTCGGGAGGCATGGTGGGTTCTAGCCTTGGCCCACCACCCCGGCAGAACCTCACAACCAGCCAGACGACCCCCCCCACCCACTCCATCGGTGCCGCCATTTTCCACATCCGACTTCCCTCTCTTCAGAACTCCGCCCAGCCGACCAGCCCATCACAGCCCGGATCATCAACACCCACCCTGCAGCAATTTCTTCCTCAATCCAGCCCAGGTATGCTGGTCCAGAGACTCAGACATGGGGCAGAGCGATTCCTTGCTCTCCCTGTGCCCAGCCGTTCATGAGGCAGTCGGGAGGCATGGTGGGTTCTAGCCTTGGCCCACCACCCCGGCAGAACCTCATTGGGGGTCTGCAACCCCATTGGCCAGTGAGAAATTCAGAATTCCCACAGAGTTACGTCAACAGTGAAGTCTGCTCAGCTTCTGACTTGAGTCACAAAGTCCTCGTGGTCCTGAGGGACCTCCCCCACCCCACAACCACCATAGTCCTTTTGGACTGACCCTCACCCAAGATGTGGCCTCTGAATGCCATGACCAGAGGGCTGCCTCCCCACATCCCCCAGTTCTTGCGGGAGGCCTGATAGTCATGCCCATCCGCCAATATCACCTCCTTAAAATTTGAACTCCCTCTTTATCACCCATTTAAAAATTTTGAAATTCCTCAAAAAATACTGGACTGACATGCCAAGTAGCACAACACTGTCAGTACATGTAAAGTAGAAGCTAAGCTATAACAAAATATGTATACACAACACTGATCCTGTAAAAACGGTATCGTAACTTTGTATAAGAGGGCTCAATGGTTTACTGTGAGACTGCACAGACTTCACTATCTTCTAAGAAAACGTTGCTAGATCATGCTAGCAAACTAGAGCAAGCAATATGAAATAGATTATTGAGGGTCTGCTCTTGGGGCAGGCTTAAATGCTGGTTGAAAAAATTGCGAATAATTCTGATGGGCTGGTGTAATGGTGGTGTGCAATTTCAGTGTTGGGCCTTTGAAACGATGGTGGCAGTTGCACTGTTAGAGGAATTTTATAGTAGTGGTGGACAGTTGTAGTGGAGAGTTGTTGTGTGGACAATTGCAACTGTGTGTGCAGTGTAATGGTGGTGTGATTGGGGTTGAATACTGTGTGTAACACATTAATCGGAATAACTTTGTTAAATCAATTGAGTAGAGAGGGCCTGGGTCGATAGTCCAGCAGTTAGGGCGCTTGCCTTGCAATCAGCCAGATCCAGGTTCGATCCCCAACATCCCATATGTTCCCCTGAGCACTGCCAGGAGCAATTCCCTGAGTGCCGAGTCAGGAGTAATGCTTGAGGAATGCCAAGTGTGACACAAAAAAAAAATATGTATTGAGTAGAGGGCCACTATTTCAATAAGCAAAATCAATGACATAGATGGCCCAGATCACAACCTTAGCAACACCATTAGTAGTAAGGAGGTCATCATCATCATTATCATCATCATCATCATCATCATTCATCATCATCAACTTCATTATCAACATCATCCTCATAAATATCATCTCCATTATCATCATCATAATCATTATCAACAGCATCAGCAGCAACAGCACCATCATCAGCAGCAGCAGCATCATCATCATACATCATCAACTTCATCATCATCCTCATAATCATCATCGCCATCATCACCATCATCATCATCATCAACAGCCTCATCATCATCATCATCATCATCATTATCATCATCATCTTCCTAACCCATGTGGATTCTGCTGACTAGGAAGAAGATGTCTGACCTGGCTGCAGCATTTCAAGCCAAACCCTTACCTCACTGGCCTCCCTCTGTCTCCCGCCCACTACACTATCCCAGATGGCATCAGGTACCTTCAGATCTGAATCTGGACCTAGTATTTGCAGGAATTTTCTGCCAATATGTTTTAGGTAAAAAAGGGGGTACATAACTTTATTTACCTAAATGACAATAGATCACATTTGTTTGGCCATAATTTGCTCACCCAAAATAGAGATGTACTAACATTTACCTATCTTGTATGTTATCTTGTATTTACATTTTGTCATGAATTTTGGAAGCACACATTTTTTAAAAAATTATTTTCCAAAAGATTGTTGCTGCATAGAAACTTCCCACCCCAATCCCTCACCCATTTTAGAGAAAACTGATTTTCAGATCTGGTCCTTTCTCACTGTCCCTTGCAATCTGAACTTTATTGTTTTTCTTTTCATGTTCATATCACATTTTTAATATTTTATTATACCACCGTGAGATATACAATTACAAATATGTTCATAAGATGTTCATATTTGGGTTTCAATCATACAGAGATCCATCCCCCATCCCTCCACCAGTGCCCAATTTCCACCACCAATTTTCCCTATTCCCTCCTTCTGCCCCTAGCCTGCCTCTATGGGAGGGTCTTTATCTCCCTTCTATTTCTCTCTTTCTCTCTTCCTTCCCTTCCACATTGTGGATTATAATACAAACATTAAGAGGTTGTCATGTGTATCAATTTGCCTGTATTTAATGCTGTGTTCTAGGTTGGTAATAGCACTGTCGATCATTATTAGTACACTGTTCCACTCTGTCTCACCTAGCCTCTGACTCCCACATGTTTGTGAAAATTTTCACCTTTGATAAAACCTACTGATCCATTTTTCGCCTGACCTTGGACATTGGTATCATAATATGTACATATATATGTATATATATGTATATATTCCATGCAAATAAATGCATTCTATATCTGTCTTTTTCCTTCTGCTAATTTTGCTCAACATGATCTTCTCCAAATCCATCCATTTATAAGCAAATTTCATAACTTCACTTTTCCTAACAGCTGCATAATATTCTATTCTATAGATGTTCCAAAGTTTCTTTCTTTTTTTTCTTTATCCAGTCATCAGATCTTGGGCACATTGATTGTTTTCAGATTCTGGTTATTGTGAATAGTTCTGCTATGAAAATAAAAGTGCAGAGACCAGAACGAAAGCCCAGCGGGTAGGGCATTTGCCTTGCACTCTGCCGTCCCTGTGCCGACCCGGTTTCGATCCATGGCTTCCCCATATGGTCCCCGATTACCACCAGGAGTAATTCCTGTGTTCAGAGCCAGGACTAACTCCTGAGCATTGCCGGGTGTGACCCAAAAAGGAAAAAAAAAAAAAAAAAAAAAGAAAGAAAGAGTGCAGATGGTGTTTCCCTATGTGTTTTTGACTTCCAAGGGCATATTCCCAGGAGCAGTATGCCTGGGTCAAATGGGAGCTCAATTCCTAGTTTTTGGAGGAATGTACATATTGTTTTCCAGGAAGGCAGTACCAGTCAACATTCCCACCAAGAATGGATAAGAGTCCCCTTTCCCCGCATCCACATCAGAACTTGTTCTTGCTCTTTTGGATATGTGCCAATATCTGTGTGTAAGATGATATCTCATTGTTGTTTTGATTTGCATCTCTCTGATGAATCATGATTATGCATTTTTTTATACCTCTCATGTCCATTCGAATTTCTTTCTTGTTGAAGTTTTTGTTCATTTCTTCTCCCCATTTTTTGATGGGGTTGGCCATTTCCTTCTTGTTACATTCTACCAGTGCCTGATATGTCCTGGATATAAACCCCTTATCAGATGGGTATTGGGAGAATATTCTTTCCCAATATGTCAGCTGTCTTTGTATCTTGGTCACTGTTTCTTTGGAGGTGCAGAAGCTTTTTAGTTTCATGTAGTCCCATATGTTTATCTTTGCTTCTAGTTGCTTTGTTAGTGGTGGTTCATCTTTGAAGATGCCTTCTGCTTCAATGTCCTAGAGGGGGTTTCTGCCAGTAGTTTTGATGGTGGGCATCGCCATCTGGTGGGCACTGAGAGTAACACAGTAGGGACGAGTCAGCTAGGTTGAGGCCAGGCAGTCAAGCTCTCCATGGTACCTCAGGAATAGGCAGGTACTCACACCCTCCATGGGCCTGCAGCAAGGGCCAGCCAGGGAGCTTGGAGAAAGGCATCTCCCCCCTAGGCCGAGCCCCCTCCTTGCAAGGTCCGGGTGATCCTGGGCACTTCTATATAAGCCTGATAACTGCTCTGCTGAGGAGAAACAGTAAACTAGTGAGTGTGGGAAAGTTATGTATCACCATATTAGACCCATCAAGGAACATACAAGAGGCAACTTCAACAAAATAAATCCTACTCTGCTGACCTTAAGGGGCTGGCTAGTCCAGCAATGAAGATTCAGTTTCCTGGGAGGCTTGGCACCAGCTTTGCATAAAGGTTTGACCCCAACACCCTTGGGAAAAACCCTGAGTACAGAGTTGGAGTAAACTCTAAACACTACCAGGAATGGCTCCCTACCTTCGGACCCTAAAAATGCTCTTGACAATTGTTACAGGTTTCGGAAGGGATCATTCCTCGTGCCAAGCCGGCACCTGCCAGAGAGGGGCACCTCTCAATCCAGTTTCCAATAAACCATTGTTGTTGAAAATAAATCTGCCCAAGCCAATACCTTTCGTTTAGGTTCAGCAGGTTTTGAAGTTTTTTTTTTCTTTTAGATTCACACCTGAAACGCCAAGGGATTTTACTCCTGGTTGCACTCAGGAATTAATCCTGGCAGTACTTGGGGAGTGTGGAATACCAGGGAATCCAACCCGGGTCAGTCGCGATGCAAGGCAAATACCCTACCCACTGTGTTATTGCTCCAGCCTCTGAAAAATGGTTTTTTTTCCTCCAAAGACTAGAAATTGAACTCCCATTTGACCTAGCCATACCACTACTGGGAATCTACTCTGGAAAACCAAAAATACGCAGTGGAAACACCATCCCTACTTTTATGTTCATAGCAGCATTATTCACAATAGCCAGAATCTGGAAGCAACCAGAGTGGCCGAAAATCGATGACTGGATAAAGAAGCTTTGGCACATCTACACGATGGAATACTATGCAGCTGTTAGGAAAAATGAAGTTATAAAATTTGCCTATAAATGGATGGACATGGAGAAGATTATGTTGAGCGAAATTAGCCAGAAGGAGAGAGACAGATACAGAATGACTGCATTTATTTGCATGGCATAAATATATATGTACACATTATGATACCAATATCCAAGGTCAAGTGAAACATATATCAGGAGATCTTGTCAAAGGTGGAAATTATCACAAACGTGTGGAAGTCAGAGGTTAGGTAAGACAGAAAATGGAACAGTGTGCTAATAATTGTCAAGGGTACTAATGCCAACCTAGAACTGAGCATTAAATAGAGGCAAAAGGATACACATGACAACCTTTTTAATGTATGTTCTGTAATCCATAGTCTGGAAGGGAAGGAAAAGAGAATGAGAGAGAAAGGGAAAGAAATAAAGAACCTGCCATGGAGGTGGGCTGGGGAAGCGGGGAGGGAACCGGGGACGTTGGTGGTGGGAGATGGGCACTGGTGGAGGGACGGGTGCTGGAACACTGTATGACCAAAACCCAAATATGAACTTTTTAATTGTATATCTTTTTTATTTGTATATCTCATGGTGGTATAATAAAATACTTAAAAAAACTAAAAAATTAAAAAAATGGTTTTCTGCTCTAGACAGGCAATGTTCAAAAAATTGAATTTTGAGGTAGATTTTAAAAAATGTAAAGCCAAAAGATGTTAAAAATGTTTGTTGTACTCTATTAGAAGGGGTCCTATTCCTCCTTTTCTGGTTTTAATTGAGATTAAATAAGATTTATTTTATGTACTGTGGACTCTTTCAACAATTGCTTGGTCCTGGGGATTATAAGGAATGCCATGCCGGTGGTCTACTGAATTTGCCACACCAGGCAAACATGTTTAAAGGTACATCTACTATAAGCTGGGCCATTATAAGTTTGAATTTCATTTACAATCCATCCAAACAAGACAATAAATGAGTACAAGCTTGTAAATTCTTTTCCCCTTTAGTCGCGGTTACCCAAACAAAACTAGAGAAGGTGTCAGTGGTAACATGTAAAAAGGACCAAGGAATGAACAGGTAGGAAATGAGTGACATCCATCTGCCAAAGCTGATTAGAAGTTTGTCCTCAAGGACTAGTTCCAAGGCTCGACGGTTACAATTTATTTATTTATTTATTTATTTATTTATTTATTTATTTATTTATTTATTTATAATTAATGAAAACCTTTATTCCACCCACAGTGTCTTCTATTTTCACGGTCGGTCCCAAATGTAAGATTGCAACCAGAAGCTGGAGAGAGCATGCGGGCCTTTGGGAAAAACAATAGTTATGGCAAAAGTCTATCAAATAGCAAGCACTGATGAGCACAATGTTGTCAGGACTGCACAGGTAAGTGCCCTGCTTTACTCGGAAAGGGATAGTGAGTCAACATTCAATAAATCTATTTTAGATGAAGTATTTGGAGTCCCCCAGCCCCAGCACCTTTATGGTTCTCCCAGATCAGTGACATCAGCACAGATTCTGTCAAGCCATGTGCCAGCAGGCATTTCTGTGTTTCAGGTACTCACTCGATTCTAATCAAAGTTGTGTTTGATTTATATAGTGAAAAGCAAGCCATTTTAGTCAGAAACCCATCATTTCAAGCATTCATCCAGTTCTTTACTGAGGTCAAAGAAAGGATAGGGTTAACCTAGTGCTGTATCAGAGACTTGCTTTATTGGGTTAATGTAATTTTTAATTAACTATTCATTTTTTATTTTTTTTTGTAATATTTTATTATACCACCGTGAGATATACAATTACAATGTTGTTCATGTTTGGAGGTTTCGGTCACACAGTATTCCAACACCCCGCCCTCCACCAGTGCCCATTTCCCACATCCAATGTCCCCAATTCCTTCCCCCACCCATAGCCTGCCTAAATAGCAGGTTCTTTATCTCTTTTCTCTCTTCCTCTCTCTCTTTTCCTTCTCTTACACATTGTGGGTTGCACTACATACACTTAGTAAGCAAGCGTTCTTATCCAGGGTATGGATACTCTGAAGAACAATTGTCATTTCTTCAAAAAATTAACACTTATAATATGACCCAGTAATCCCATCACTTCAGTTATTTAGCCTGAATAAATGTATCTTATTTTTATGAAAAATAATCTGCACAAATCTATATTCAAACTTTTCGCAAACATTGACTCAAATCTGAGACAATCGGACTGACTGTAGTAGGTGACTGAATAGAGACTGAAATCATTATTGGAATGAAAAAATCACTCAGCAGTAAAAAGAAGGACCAAGGATTGAATCATAGTGAATCACAAATTCAGGCCATATCTGTTGAGAAAAAGCACCAACACAAAAATATTACATAGATGAGAATTCCATTTAAATGATTTTTAACAGGAAAATCAGTCAGGAAGGATGGAAAACTTTTCAGTGTCTTAGGAGCAAACATGACAGACAGTTTTATTAGCAAAGAGTATCAGGATGGCTGAGCCCTACAGCAGGTAGGCACTGGCCTTGCATGCAGCTGACCTGGGTTTGATTCCCCCACCATCGCATATGGTCTCCCAAGCCCACCAGACATGACCCTGATTACAAAAACAGGAGTAACCCCTAAGCACCATTGTGAGGGAAACAAAAACCAAAAACCAAACAAACTAAACAAAGACAATCCACAAAAAGTATCATGTAAAATTATTTTTTGAGTGAAAGGATTACTCTAAATGTGTTCTTAAATACTTTTGTCAATATGTGTTAATCACTTCACTTGTATCACTTGTTTTCCCATTGATCATGGATTTGCTTGAGTGGGCACCAGTAACATCTCCATACGTCCTGAAACATGCTAGTGTAGCACAAAGCATTTGCTTGCTCCAGGAACATAAAGAGCCTCAAACCATTCTATAAGGTCATGGGAACGAGGTCTATAATTGTTACTGGTATTTGGCATATCAAATATGACACAGGTAGCTTTCCAGGCTCTGCCGTGCAGGCGGGATACTCTTGTAGTCACCTCTAATCTCGAGCATTTATTGATGAAAATACTCTATCAATATGAGTTAATATTCATAGAAATGTAGATCAGATGGTCATTTTTACTGTATGTAAATTTTATAATGAATCTGAATACATTTGCTTCATTTGTTCATAATTTAATATGTTTCCAGGTACTTGGTATTGGTCTCCGTTTTTGTGTACAATTAACTTCTATTTTCAGTGCATCATGGTCTGAAAAAAATAGTTGGCACAATTTCTATCTTCTTGATTTTATGGAGGTATGATTTATGGCTCAGCATGTGATCTATTTTGGAGTATGTTCCATGTGCACTGGAGAAGAAAGTGTATTCGGCTTTTTGGGGATGAAATGTCCTGTATATGTCTACCAGCCCTCTTTCTTCCATCTCCTCTTTTAGGGCCAGTATTTCCTTGGTAAGTTTCAATCTTGTTGATCTATCCAGGGTTGATAGAGCAGTGTTGAAGTCTCCAACTACAATTGTGTTGCTGTCAATATCTTCTTTGAAGTCTATTAGTAGTTGTTTTAGGTATTTTGCTGGCCCCTCGTTGGGTGCATATATGTTTAATAGCGTGATTTCTTCCTGATATATGCATCCCTTGACTATTAACAAGTGACCTTCACTGTCCCTTCTGACCTTCTTCAGCCTGAAGTCTATGTTGTCAGATATCAGTATGGCTACCCCAGCCTTTTTGGATGGGTTGTTTCAGTGAAGGATTGTTTTCCAGCCTTTTATTTTGAGCCTGTCTTTGCTCCGATTGTTCAGGTGTGTTTCTTGAAGGCAGCAGAATGTCGGATTCAATTTTGTGATCCATTTTGCCACTCTGTGTCTCTTAACTGGTGCATTTAGACCGTTGACATTGAGAGATATTATTGTCATGGGATTTTGTGCCATCTCTCTGTATAGGTTGGTTGTTCTTTTGGGTTATGTCTCGTCTTATAGTAGATCATTCAGTCCTTCTTTTAAGGTTGGTTTTGATTTTACAAAGTTCCTAAGCTGTTGTTTATCCAAGAAGTTGTATATCTGTCCTTCAAATCTGACTGAGAGTTTAGCTGGATAAAAGAATTCTTGCTGAGGCGTTCATTTCATTAAGTTTTTTTACTATATCCCACCACTGCCTTCGGGCTTGGAGGGTGTCTTCTGAGAAGTCTGCTGAAAGTCGAATGGATGCTCCTTTGTACACAATTTCCTTCTTTGATCTTGCTGCCTGAAGAATTCTGTCTCTGTCTATGGCATCCATTACTTTGACTAGGATGTGTCTTGGGGTCTTTCTATTGGGGTCTCTTCTTGCTGGTACGCGTCGGGCTTCTTGGATCTGGATGCCTTCATCCTTTAACTCGGGAACTTTTCAGCCAGGATGTTTTTAACTGTTTTAATTTCCTTGGGGTTACTTTCCTGTCCCTCTGGGACTCCGATGATTCTTATGTTGTTCCGCCTGGCTTCATCCCATTGTTCTCTGTTCCGTTGCTGATCCATTTTCTGATCTTTTTCCATCTTATGTAGTTCTCTGAGTGCTTTCTGCAGCTCATCTTCAGTCTCACTGATTCTCTCTTCCGCTGCTGCCATCCTACTGTTGAGAGCCCCGATTGTGTTTTTCATTTCATCTACTGAGTTTTTAAGTGATGATATTTCTCTTTGCATGGTTCTCATTTCTGCTCTCATTTCCTCCCGTAGTTTATTGACTGCCCTTTCGACTGCTTCGTTTATGTTCTCCTGTATTTTATTGGACATCTGCTCTATTTTTTTCGTTGAGCTCCTTAAACATCCCACCAATTTCCTCTCTACTTTCATTGTCAGAGTGATCATGCATATCTGTATTCTTTTTTGATTCTTCACAGTCAATTCCTTCATCTGTTCTTCGAGCTGGGGATCTGCGTTGTTTTCCCATGGTGTTGCGGTGTCCAGGGATAGATTCCTCTAGTGTACTGTTTCTTTTTTTCTTGAGGGTATTACCTACCCTTGGTGTTGAATTTCCTAGTTTTAGTAATAATAAGCGGCAAGGTGGCGCGCCGCCCCCCGCCAGCCGCAGCCCCCTTAGAGACTCTACACTGAGTTGCAGGCAGGCCAGGGTGAGAGTTCAAAATGACGGTTTACTTCCGTTCCGCTCGGACTTCTGTGGGTTGTAGTTCCTCCTTCTGCCGAGACCTGGGGCTCTACCACAGCCCCAGGCGCCCGCCCGGCCAGCCGCGCACCCCAGAGACTCTACCTGAGTTGCAGGCAGGCCAGGGTGAGAGTTCAAAAATCTCATTTTTTATTTTTATTCATTTTTATTTTTATGAGGCTCTTAGCCCTCTGACCCCATTTTTTTTCTCTCTTATTTCAACTTTTCTTTTTTTAAATCTGATTTATTTTTTTTTATTTTTTTTAATTTTTTTATTTTTACAATTACAAAGATATACCATTAAAAAGTTCATATTTTGGTTTTGGTCATACAGTGTTCCAGCACCCATCCCCTCCACCAGTGCCCATCTCCCACCACCAACGTCCCGGTTCCCTCCCCTCCCCCAGCCATCCTCCATGGCAGGTTCTTTATTTCTTTCTGTTTCTCTCTCTTTTCTCTTTTTCCTTCCCCTCCAGATTATAGATTACAGAACATACATTAAAGGGGTTGTCATGTGTATCTTTTGCCTCTATTTAATGCTCAGTTCTAGGTTGGCATTAGTACCCTCGATAATTGTTAGCACACTGTTCCATTTTCTGTCTTACCTAGCCTCTGACTCCCACACGTTTGTTATAATCGACGGTTACAATTTAAAGGTGCTCAGGTTGGAAGGTGTTTTATTATATGTCGAGCTTGGTGGCAAGGTATTTTTAAGCAACATGTTAGCAAGTGGTATTAAAATGTAACCAGGTTTTCCAATGTGAGCTGCAGTATCTAAGGTTTCACCCCTAGTTTCATCGTGGCTTAGGTTATCCCTAGACATCTTCTAAGCATCTTCTGCAAGCATGAAGTCCACTGAGCATATTGCTCAGGAGTTAATGCCGGTTTTGCAATCAAACTCCAGTTGTGAGTGATCTACAGCTACTGGCTGGACCATCCCGCTAATAACTCATAACACTATGGAGAGTTTGGACCATATAAGTAAGAGCCTTTTAAAATTCTTTCATTATATATTCAGGAACCCCAGAATGTCCAGCTTTGTTTTGCCCTAGTTCATCCTGGATTAGTAATAACAGCGAAGGACATAAAGAAATACTGCCTTGTTCTGAACTGTTCCTCTGATGGGGAAGACACAGGACCAGTAGACGGTGGCTGCTGTGATTTCACATATTGATTTTTGGCAGCATATCTATAATGGTCTGTCAACGTACTCCTGAGCACATCCAGGAGTAATTCCTGAGTGCAGATCCAGGAGGAACCCCTGAGCATCAATGATGTTACTCAAAATATTCAAAATAAAAAAGTATTTTTTCCTTTGCAGCTTTTGTAGACCTGTGCCTCTGTTGCTGCTTTGTGGCCACATCCAGCAGTGCTCAGTGGTGACCAGAAACTAGATGCTGGGGCTCATCCCGGAGGGTGGGGGAACCATGGGGGATAAGGACTGAACCTTGGCCTCTCATGGGGAGAACATGTGCTCAGCTCTTTGAGCCTTCTCTCAGACCCTGTTTCCTTTGATTTTGGTATGGTTTGGAGGCCGTACCTGACTGTGCTCAGGGACCACCCCTGGTGGGGCTCAGGGGACCATAAATGATGCTGGGGCGTGAACCTCGGCAAGACCCCACTTATTGAGCTACGTTTCCCACTCTGTTTTGTTTGTTTTAAAGATTGTTTCCAGTGTGCATCTATTTAATTTCTTTCTTCCTACATTCTTTCCTTCCCCCCTACCTTCCTTCTTTCCTTCCTTCCTTCCTTCCTTCCTTCCTTCCTTCCTTCCTTCCTTCCTTCCTTCCTTCCTTCCTTCCTTCCTTCCTTCCTTCCTTCCTTCCTTCCTTCCTTCCTTCCTTCCTTCCTTCCTTCCTTCCTTCCTTCCTTCCTTCATTCCTTCCTATCTACCTTCCTTCCTTCATCCTTTCTTCCTTCTGTTCTTTCTCTCTTAAGATCATTTTTATGAAAAGATATTTACTTAGAAAGTTATGAATGGAGAGTAAAAGAGGATACATATTTAGTAGAGAACCTGGGTTTCTCCAGAATGGAAAAAAGCAGAGAGAAATGTGTGTCATTTGAATACATGGTGGGGGCAGGGCGGAATGACAGCACAGTGGGTAGAGCATTTGCCTTGCACAATGGGTTTGATCCCTGACATCCCATATACTCCCTGAGCACTACAAGGAAAAATTCCTGAACATAGAGCCAGGAGTAAGCCCTAAGCAATGCCAGTTGTGACCCAAAATGAAAAAACAACCAAATACACAATAAAAGAAAACAAACAGCAAAAGAGAGAGCACAGGAGACCAGAATGATAGTGCAGCAAGTAGGGGCATTTTCTTGCATGCAGTTGACCTAGGTTTGATTCTTGGCATCTCAAATGGACTCCTGAGCCCACCAAAAGTGATTCCGTAAGAGTGATTCCTGAGTACAGTGCCAGAAGAAACCTCTGAGCATTGCTAAGCATGGCCAGAAAACAAAACAAAAGAAAAACAAAACACACAAAGCAGACAAAAGTGGCTTGAAAACAAAAGCCTCAAACTGGAACTTCTAACTGCCTGTAACTGCCTGTAACGGACAGGAGGCGAACCATAAGGTCCCACTAAGTCCTATCCCCATCTCTAGACCCCAAGAGCCCCTGCACAGTGGGCCAGCCTCCTTCCCCCAACCCTCTGCCCAGTGCTGCAGCATATGTAGAAGCCATTGGGGTGGGCACATGGACGGGGGAGCATTGGTGTTGCGACACTTGCTCAAGCAGAGTGAGCTCAGCCAACGTGGTAAGCCTCATGGGCCGGGTTTCCGCCCGTCCAGTTGATCAGCAGTAACCTGCTGCCTCCCCAGGATGGGAAACGCCAAGGCTGCCCGACTGCTCTCTCAAGGTTCAGGCTCATTGGGGGCTTATTTTCACTCCCTGGTGAAAGCAGGTATGCGGAACACAAATGTGGCAGGATCCTTGGGCCTGGCTGATCTTTAGAGCTCTGCCTCTCCCTCAGCACCTGAATCATTTCCAGGGTTCTGGGTGGGGCCTGACACAGCCTCTCTCCTGGCTCAGGGCTGCAGGCCCAGTGGTGCTGCCTCTGACCTTGGGAGGAGTCAGAGAGAGAGAGAGATGGGGGGTCCGGGGCATGCGTGAGGGTGAACTATGAGCCCTAGTGGCTCTCAGGGATCACCACCCTCCTGTTTTCTTTTACTTTTCCCCCCCCTCATTTAAACTCTTTTTGGTTTTTTTTAATTTTCTCTCTTGGCCCAGCCAGATGACCCCACCCCCCCACACACACACACACACTCCATGAGGACCTCCATTTTCCACATCCGACTTCCCCGCGCCAGAACTCCACCCAGCAGACTAGTCTATCACAGCCCGGCTCATCGAGATCCACCCTGCTGCAGTCTCTTTTAATCTGGCCCAGGTATGCTGATCCAGAGACAGACCTGGGGCAGAGCTGCTACTGGCCCTCATGGTGTCCAGCCGCTTGCTCTTGAGGCTCCTGGGAGGGATGGCAGGTTCTAGCCCTGGCCCGCCACTCCAGCAGAGCCTCACAACAAGCCAGATGACCCCCCCACTCCATGAGGACCTCCATTTTCCACATCCGACTTCCCCCTCGTCTGAACTCCACCCAGCAGACCAGACTATCACAGCCCGGCTAGCGTGGCGCTTGCGGCCTCGCGGTTCATCAATAAATGCTGGATTTTGAGATGACTACAAGAGTATGCTACCTGCACAGCAGAGCCTGGCAAGCTACCCAGTGTCGTATTTGATATGGCAGATACCAGTAACAATTATAGACCCCATTCCCATGACCTGGATGGAATGGTTTGAGGCTCTTTATGTTCCTGGAGCAAAGCAGGTGCCCTTGGGCTCTACTTGCATGAGAGACAGGTCATATGGAGATGTTACTGGTGCCCACTCGAGCAAATCGATGATGAACGGGAAGACAGTGACACAGTGAATTTCTCTCCCACACCTGTGGAAAACATGGAAGAAAGGCTTTTGCTTAGTGACACCATGCAGAGCATGGCCAAGGGTCTCTGCAGGAGGGGATAGTGCAGGACTTTGAGCATCCAGTGTTGTCTTTTGGCCTCTGGTGTTTGCTGTAGTGCAGCACAGGTAGGTAGCTGTGAGGTGAATGACTAGCTCCTTTGTTTGTTTGTTACCCACAGCTGTGCTGACCTTCACTCCTCAGCTGGAGAAGCGAGAGGCAGGCCTGAGGGAGGACCATGGTGACTTTCAGGTGCTCCTCTCCATCTGACCCGTCATAGGAGGCGTGAAGTTGAACATGGCACCGAACCCCCCGCCCCGGCTGATGCTTCACACCAGGTAACTCCGTAGGGCATGTCTGGCCCCTCGGCCCAGAAGCTGTAGCCCCTTACTCCAGTCAGAGCTCAGTCTGTCCCTGTCTGTACCAGACACTGGTTCTTTGCTTTCTCTTCTGCAGCTTCTCAGCCTGCTCTTTGTGCTTTGGCTAAGGCTGGGGTTCAGAGTCCTGCAGCGACTAAGAGGTAGAGTGAGGCAAGCCTGTGGGGACGTCCTGCTGAAGCCTCTTTCATTCCCCTAACTGGGTACATAGGTTTATAGGGGGGATTGCCTGGAGGTCGGCTCACAGGCTTCAAGGGAACAGTTAGGTGAGCAAATTGAAGGGACAGAATCAAAATGAGGCAGGGGGTGTCTCGGGACCCCTGAGCACGTGTCAGGCTCACCACACTTGTCGGGAACGCCACTGGGGTCCCCTGACAGTGTCCGGACAGAGGTTCTCTTCTACCTCCTTGGACGCCGGAGAACAGATGCAAACTCACGAATCTGGTGCAGTTCTAGAAAGGCTTTTAATAATACAAAACTCCTTCCACAGCACTCTAATATAATGAACAAACTCTAGCTCTGGTCCGAACTTAGACTATACAAAAGAGCCTAAGTCTCCACCAAAGAGAGAGGATCTCACCCAAGCTGAGTACTACCCAGAAGAAGGAGCAAAAGGCCAAAAAGCAAAAAGCCAAAGCCAATAGCCAAAAGCAAAAGGCTGAGGAGCCAAAAGCTGAAAACAGAAAGGCCCAAAGTCGAAGGGCCTCAAGTCAGTCCCCTTATATACACCAAAGTATCCAGGGAGGGTCATGTCAACTAAGAACTCTAAACAGAGTGTAGTGC
>JAJIBD010025332.1:0-30582 GCA_021461705.1 Cryptotis parvus | reverse complement strand
ATCATATGGTTTTTATTTTTTCTCTTATTGATATGATGTATTATGTTGATTGATTTGCAGATGTTGAACCATTCTTGCATTCCCGGGATGAATCCTACTTGATCATGATGTATGATCTTTTTGATGAGTCTTTGGATTCTATTTGCTAGTATTTTGTTGAAGATCTTAGCATCTGTGTTCACCAAGGAGATTGGTCTGTAATTTTCCTTCTTTGTGTTGTCTCTCCCTCCTTTGGGTATCAGGGTGATATGTGCCTCGTAGAAGCTGTTTGGGAATGTTTCTGTTTCTTCTATTTCCTGGAAGAGCTTGAACAGGACAAGCAGTAGGTCCTCCTTAAAGGTTTGGTAGAATTTGCTAGTGAACCCATCTGGACCTGGGCTTTTGTGTTTGGGCAGAATTTTACTTACTGTTTCAATTTCCTCAATGGCGATAGGCTTATTCAGGTATTGGAGGTCTTCTTGTTTCAGTCGTGGGAGGTTATAGGACTTCAGGAATCTATCCATTTCTTCTAGGTTCTCATGTTTCGTGGTATACAGGTTCTCAAAGTAATCTTTGATGATCTTTTGTATTTCAGTCTTTTCTGTTGTGATGTCACCATTTTCATTTCTGATTCTGTTTATTTGGGTTCTCTCTTTTCCCTGTCCTTACAAGTCTTACCAGTGGCTTGTCAATCTTGTTTAATTTTTTCAAAGAACCAGCTCTTGGTTTCATTAATCTTTTGTATAGTTTTTTTGGATTCCAGCTTGTTGATTTCCCCCCCTAAGTTTTATTATTTCCTTCCTTCTGCCTGGGTTGGGCTTCTTTTGTTGGTCTCTTTCTAATATTTTCAGCTGTGAGGTCAGGTTAATTATGTGGGCCCTTTCTTCTTTACTTATGAATACTTGCAGAGTTATGAACTTTCCTCTCAACACAGCTTTCGCTGTGTCCCACAAGTTCTGATAGTTGGTATCTTCATTGTCATTTGTTTCTAGGAATCTTTAGATTTCCTGTTTGATTTCTTCTATGACCCATTTGTTGTTCAGCAGTGAGCGGTTCAGTTTCCAGGTGTTTGGTTTGACTCCCTGCTTCTGTGTATGGTTAACTACTATTTTCAGTGCATCATGATCTGAAAAGATAGTTGACACAATTTCTATCTTTTTATTTTGTTGAGGTACGCTTTGTGGCTCAGTATATGGTCTATCTTGGAGAATGTTCCATGTGCACTGGAAAAAATGTGTATTCAGCTTTTTTGGGATGAAAAGCCCTGCATATATCAACCAGCTCTTTTTCTTCCATTTCTTCCTTCAGGTTCAGTATTTCCTGGTGAGTTTCAGTCTCGTCGATCTATCCACAGTCGATAAGGGGAGTGTTGAAGTCTCAGACTATTATTGTGCTACTGTTAATGTCTTCTTTGAGGTCTATTAATAGTCATTTTAAGTATTTTGCTGGCCCCTCATTTGGGCGCATATATTTTTAGTAGTGTGATTTTTTTCCTGGTATACATACCCCTTAATTATTAAGAAATGACCTTCATTGTCCCTTTTAACCTTCTTCAGCCTGAATTCTATATTGTCAGATACGAGTATGACCACACCCGCCTTTTTGGAGGAGTTGTTTGCATGGAGAATGGTCTTCCAGCCTTTGACTTTGAGTCTGTGTTTGCTCTGATTATTCAGATGTGTTTCTTGTAGGCAGCAGAATGTTGGATTCAGTTTTTAATCCATTTTGCTACTCTGTGTCTCTTAATTGGTGCATTTAGACCATTGACGTTGAGAGAGATTATTGTCATTGGACTTTGTGCCATCTTTCTGTTTAAACTTGTGGTTTTGGGTTGTCTTATTTTACAATAGACCCTTCAATCCTTCTTTTTAAAGTTGGCTTTGAGTCTATGAATTTCCTGAGTTGTTGTTTACCCATGAAGTTGTGTATCTTTCCTTCACATCTAAAAGTAAGTCTAGCTGGGTAAAGAATTCTTGGCGAGGCCTGCAGTTCATTGAGTCTTTTCACAATATCCCACCATTGTTTTTGGGCTTGGAGTGTTTCATCTGAAAAGTCTGCTGTAAATCTCAGGGATACTCCTTTGTATGTGATTTCCTTCTTTGATCTTGCTGCTTTCAGTATTCTATCTCTGTCTATCGTTTTTGTCATCTTAATAACGATGTGTCTTGGAGTATTCTTATTGGGGTTTCTTTTAGCTGGTATCCTACGGGCCTCCTGTACCTGGGAGCATGCTTTCTTCTATTTGGGAACTTCTCAGCAATGATGGCTTTGACAGTTTGTTCTTCATCAGGGTTTTCTTCTTGCCCTTCTGGGACCCCAATGATGCATATGTTGTTCCCTTTTTGGCTTCATCCCGATTTCCCTCTGGTAGTCTATTCATTGATTGTGAGTCATTTTTCCATCTTCTGATGTTGTCTACAGAATCTCTGAACCTCGTCTTCAAGATCACTAATTCTTTCTGCAGTAGCTGTTACTCTTCTTTGGAGGCCTTCCCCTGTGTTTTTCAGTTCACTTACCTCATTTTTAATATCTGTCATTTCTGCTTGTACTTTGGTCTGAAATTTACTCAATTCTGCTCTCATGTCCTGTATTTTATTGACTTTGTATTCCATTGTTTCTTTGAGTTCCTTGTGCATCTTTAACAGTTCCTTCCGAAATTCCTTTGCAGAGAGGTTATATAGCTCATCGTTATTGCTTGACTCATCTGCATTAGTGACTTCAATCATAGAGCTTGAAGGAATTCTGCGTTGCTTTAACATAATGACTATCGTAGGTTGAAAATGTGTGTTCTGGACACACGGGCCTAACTCCGCCTCAGGCAGCCTCCCTGGGGTGTGCGGCTGGCCAGGCGGGCGCCTGGGGTCATGGTAGAGCCCCAATCTCGGCAGAAGGTGGAACTACAACCCCCAGAAGTCCGAGCGAAACAGGAAGTAAACGGTCATTTTGAACTCTCACACGGGCCTGACTCCACCTCAGGTAACCTCCCTGGGGTGTGTGGCTGGCAGGTGGCCGCCAATGCGGCCGCTATTTAATAGAAAAACTAGGAAATTCAACACCAAGGGAAGGTAATACCCTCAAGAAAAAAGAAACAGTACACCAGAGGAATCTATCCCTGGACACCACAACACCATGGGGAAACAACGCAGATCCCCAGCTCAAAGAACAGATGAAGGAATCGCCCCTGAAGACTCAAAAAAGAATACAGATGTGCATGATCTCTCTGACAATGAAATTAGAGAAGAAATTGGTAGGATGTTTAAGGAGCTCAACGAAAAAAATTGAGCAACTATCCAATAAAATACAGGAGAACATAAACGAAGCAGTTTAAAGGGCAGTCAATAAACTACGGGAGGAAATGAGAGCAGAAATGAGAACCATGCAAATAAAAATATCATTGCTTAAAAACTCAGTAGACGAAATGAAAAACACAATCGGGGCTCTCAACAGTAGGATGACAGCAGAGGAAGAGAGAATCAGTGAGACTGAAGATGAGCTGCAGAAAGCACTCAGAGATCTACATAAGATGGAAAAAGACCGAATAATGGATCAGCAACGGAACAGAGAACAATGGGATGAAGCCAGGCGGAACAACATAAGAATCATCGGAGTCCCAGAGGGACAGGAAAGTAACCCCAAGGAAATTAAAACAGTTAAAAACATCCTGGCTGAAAAGTTCCCCAAGTTAAAGGACGAAGGCATCCAGATCCAAGAAGCCCGACGCGTACCAGCAAGAAGAGACCACAATAGAAAGACCCCAAGACACATCCTAATCAAAGTAATGGATGCCATAGACAGAGACATAATTCTTCAGGCAGCAAGATCAAAGAAGGAAATTGTATACAAAGGAGCATCCATTCGACTTTCAGCAGACTTCTCAGAAGACACCCTCCAAGCCCGAAGGCAGTGGTGGGATATAGTAAAAAAACTTAATGAAATGAATGCCTCAGCAAGAATTCTTTATCCGGCTAAACTCTCACTCAGATTTGAAGGACAGATATACAACTTCTTGGGTAAACAACAGCTTAGGAACTTTGTAAAATCAAAACCAACCTTAAAAGAAGGACTGAAAGATCTACTATAAGACGAGACATAACCCAAAAGAACAACCAACCTATTCAGAAAGATGGCACAATGTCCCATGACAATAATCTCTCTCAATGTCAATGGTCTAAATGCACCAGTTAAGAGACACAGAGTGGTACAATGGATCACAAAATTGAATCCGACATTCTGCTGCCTTCAAGAAACACACCTGAACAATCAGAGCAAAGACAGGCTCAAAATAAAAGGCTGGAAAACAATCCTTCATTCAAACAACCCATCCAAAAAGGCTGGGGTAGCCATACTGGTATCTGACAACATAGACTTCAGGCTGAAGAAGGTCAGAAGGGACAGTGAAGGTCACTTCTTAATAGTCAAGGGATGCATATATCAGGAAGAAATCACGCTATTAAACATATATGCACCCAACGAGGGGCCAGCAAAATACCTAAAACAACTACTAATAGACTTCAACAAAGACATTGACAGCAACACAATTGTAGTTGGAGACTTCAACACTGCTCTATCAACCCTGGATAGATCAACAAGATTGAAACTTACCAAGGAAATACTGGCCCTAAAAGAAGAGATGGAAGAAAGAGGGATGGTAGACATATACAGGGCATTTCATCCCCAAAACCTGAATACACTTTCTTCTCCAGTGCACATGGAACATACTCCAAAATAGATCACATGCTGAGCCATAAATCATACCTCCATAAAATCAAGGATATAGAAACTGTGCCAACTACTTTTTCAGACCATGAGGCACTGAAAATAGAAGTTAATTGTACACAAAAACGGAGACCAATACCAAGTACCTGGAAACTAAACAGCTCACTGCTGAACAACCAGCAAGTCATAAAAGAAATCAAAAAGGAAATCCAAAGATTCCTGGAAACAAATGAGACTGAAGACACGAATTACCAGAACTTGTGGGATACAGCGAAAGCAGTGTTAAGAGGCAAGTTCACAGCTCTTCAAGCATTCATCAGAAAAGAAGAAAAGGCCATCATAAACAGTCTGACTTCACAACTTAAGATCTTAGAGAGTGATCAACAAAAGGAACCCAACCCAAGCAGAGAGAAAGAAATAATAAAACTTAGAGGAGAAATCAATGAGATGGAATGTCAAAAAACAATCCAGAATATCACTGTATCACTGTCTTCCCGTTCATCATCGATTTGCTCGAGCGGGCCCCAGTAACATCTCCATATGTCCTGTCTCATGCTAGTAGAGCCCAAGGCATCTGCTTGCTCCAGGAACATAAAGAGCCTCAATCCATTCCGGAATGAGTCTATAATTGTTACTGGTATTTGGCATATATATCAAATACAACACGGGTAGCTTGCCAGGCTCTGCCGTGCAGGTAGCATACTCTTGTAGGCATCTCTAAGTCCAGCATTTATTGATGAACCGCACAGCCGCAAGCAGCCACGCGAGCCGGGCGCTGATAGGCGGTCTGCTGGGTGGAGGTCTGACGAGAGAGAAGTCCGGATGTGGAAAATGGAAGCCCTCATGGAGTGGGGGGTCGTCTGGCTTGTTGCGAGGCTCTGCTGGGGTGGTGGGCCAGGGCTAGAACCCACCATCCCTCCCGGGCGCATCGTGAGTGGCTGGTCACAGGGAGAGCCAGTAGCAGCTCTGCCCCATGTCTGCGTAGTCTCTGGACCGGCATACCTGAGCCGGATTTAAGAAAGACTGCTGCAGGGTGGAACTTCGATGAGCCAGGCGCTGATAGGCTGGTCTCTGGGTGGAGGTCTGACGAGAGAGAAGTCCGATGTGGAAAATAGAGGCCCTCATGGAGTGGGGGTCATCTGGCTTATTGCGAGGCTCTGCTGGGGTGGTGAGCCAGGACTAAAACCCACCATTCCTCCCGGGTGCCTCGTGAGCAGCTGGTCACAGGCTGAGACAGTAGCAGCTCTGCCCCATGTCTGTGAGTCTCTGGACCGGCATACCTGAGCCGGATTTAAGAAAGACTGCCTGCTGCAGGGTGGAACTCGATGAGCCAGGCGCTGATAGGCTGGTCTGCTGGGTGGAGGTCTGACGAGAGAGAAGTCCGATGTGGAAAATGGAGGCCCTCATGGAGTGGGGGGGGTCGTCTGGCTTGTTGCGAGGCTCTTCTGGGGTGGTGGGCCAGGACTAAAACCCACCATACCTCCCAGGCGCCTCATGAGCAGCTGGTCACAGGCTGAGTCAGTAGCAGCTCTGCCCCCATGTCTGCGAAGTCTCTGAAACGGCATACCTGAGCCGGATTTAAGAAAGACTGCTGCAGGGTGGAACTTCGATGAGCCAGGCGCTGATAGGCTGGTCTGCTGGGTGGAGGTCTGACGAGAGAGAAGTCCGATGTGGAAAATGGAGGCCCTCATGGAGTGGGGGGTCGTCTGGCTTGTTGCAAGGCTCTGCTGAGGTGGTGGGCCAGGACTAGAACCCACCATCCCTCCCGGGCGCATCGTGAGCAGCTGGTCACAGGCTGAGTCAGTAGCAGCTCTGCCCCATGTCTGCAAAGTCTCTGGACCAGCATATCTGAGCGGATTTAAGAAAGACTGCTGCAGGGTGGAACTCGATGAGCCAGGCGCTGATAGGCTGGTCTGCTGGGTGGAGGTCTGACAAGAGAGAAGTCCGGATGTGGAAAATGGAGACCCTCATGGAGTGGGGGGGCGTCTGGCTTGTTGCGAGGCTCTGCTGGGGTGGTGGGCCAGGACTAGAACCCACCATCCCTCCCGGGCGCCTCGTGAGCAGCTGGTCACAGGCTGAGTCAGTAGCAGCTCTGCCCCATGTCTGCGGAGTCCTGAAGATCACGATCATGATCATGATCTTCCCGTTGATCATCTATTTGCTAGAGCAGGCACCAGTAATATCTCCATATGTCCTGTCTCATGCTAGTAGAACCCAAAGGCATCTGCTTGCTCCAGGAACATAAAGAGCCTTAAACCATTATATTAGGTCATGGGAATGTCCTAATATAAATGTTACTGGTATTTGGCATATCAAATACACACGAGCAGCTTGCCAGGCTTGCCGTGCAGGTGGCATACTGTTGTAGTCACCTCGAAATAAAGCATATATTGATGAACGTCCTGGCCGCTAGCGGCGCGTGCGAGTCGGACTGTGATAGTCTGGTCTGCTGGGTGGAGTTGTGACGTGAGGGATGTCCGGATGTGGAAAATGGCAGTCCCCATGGATTAGGAAGTGGGTTGTCTGACTTGTTGTGAGGCTCTGCTGGGGTGGCATGCCAGGGCTAGAACCTGCCATGCCTCCCAGGTGCCTCATGAGCTGGGCATAGGAGAGCTGATTGTGCTAGTCTGACTGTGAGATTGGGCTAGTCAAGGAAGCTTAAATTTGTAACCTGTGGCTCAGCAGTAACACCTCCTCCTGTTTGTTTTACTTAGACTTGAAAGCACCCCCTGCCTGCTTTGACTCCTGCTAATGTCTGCTTCCTTTATACTAACCATGGAATGCTTTTGTAATGTAAATTATGTACCCTTGACTCTAGCTTGTCTTTGTGCAAACTGTCAGCAATGAAATGAGAGTACTGAACCTCCGACCAAATAAATGTATTTGTCCTACTTGCAAAGTCTTATCTCAGTGCCTCTGACCTATAGAGATCTCTTGTTACACTGAACTTTTAGTGTGATATTTCTAGTGGGTGGTTCTTTCCTTGCCACAGTTGATTAAGTGGGGAGGTACCAAGTCTCCTGCGTGTTGATAGGTGATAGAGAGACCTGGGTATCTGGGGAAGTACTTGGTCCCCTGCGTGTAGATGCGTGTAGATGCGTGTAGATGCGTGTAGATGCATGTAGATGGGTGATAGACCAAAAGCTGGTTCTTAGAAAAAATAAACAAGATTGACAAACCTTGTAAGAAAAGGAAAAGAGAGAACCCAAATAAATAGAATCAGAAATGAAAACTGGGACACCACAACAGAAACCACAGAAATTCAAAAGATCATCAGAGATTACTATGAGAGCCTGTACGCCACAAAACAAGAGAACCTAGAAGAAATGAACAAATTCCTGAATTCCTATAGAGTCCCAAGTCTGCAACAAGAAGATTTGGAATACCTCAACAAACCTATCTCCATCGAGGAAATAGAATCGGTAATCAAAAGTCTCCCCAAACACAAAAGCCCAGGTCCAGATGGATTCACCAGTGAACTCTACAAAACCTTTAAAGAGGACCTACTCCCAATTATTTTTAAGCTCTTCTGGCAAATTGAAGAAACAGAAACACTCCCAAATAGCTTTTACGAGGCACATGTCACCCTGATATCCAAACCAGACAAAGATGCCACAAAAAAGGAAAACTACAGACCAATCTCCTGATGAATACAGATGCTAAGATCTTCAACAAAATACTAGCAAATAGAATCCAAAGAGTCATCAAAAAGATTATACACCATGACCAAGTGGGATTCATCCCGGAATACAAGGATGGTTCAACATCCGCGAGTCAATCAACATAATACATCATATCAACAAAAAGAAAAAGAAAA
Source organism: Cryptotis parvus (assembly GCA_021461705.1). Lineage (NCBI taxonomy): Eukaryota > Metazoa > Chordata > Mammalia > Eulipotyphla > Soricidae > Cryptotis > Cryptotis parvus. The sequence continues at coordinate 22,070 of JAJIBD010025332.1, read as the reverse complement.
ACCATATGATCATATCAATAGATGCAGAGAAGGCATTTGACAAGATTCAACACCCGTTCATGATGAAAGCTCTCCGTTAAATGGGGATTGAAAGAACCTTCCTCAAGATAATCCAGGCCATCTACTACAAGCCCACAGTGAGCATCATTCTCAATGGGGAAAAACTGAAAGCCTTCCCCTTAAGATCAGGGACAAGACAAGGCTGCCCACTCTCACCACTTCTATTCAATATAATACTGGAAGTACTTGCCATAGTAATCAGGGAAGAAAAAAGACATTAAGGGCATCCAGATAGGAAGGGAAGAAGCCAAGTTATCACTATTTGCAGATGACATGATATTATACCTGGAAAACCCGAAACTCTCTACCAAGAGGCTCCTAGAAATAATACATTCCTATAGCAGAGTAGCAGGGTACAAAATCAATACCCAAAAGTCAATGGCCTTCCTATATGCAAACAGCGAAAGAGAAGAAAGGGACATTAAAGAAACTATCCCATTCACAATTGCGCCGCAGAAAATCAAATACCTAGGAATCAGTTTGACAAAGAATGTAAAGGATCTCTACAAAGAAAACTACAAAACGTTACTTCAGGAAATAAAAGAAGACCTGAGGAAATGGAGACATATTCCCTGCTCATGGATCGGAAGGATTAACATTATCAAAATGGTAATACTCCCTAGAGCTTTATACAGATTCATTGCGGTCCCTATAAAGATACCCATGATGTTCTTCAAAGAAATTGAACAAACACTCCTGAAATTTGTATGGAATAATAAAACTCCACGAATAGCTAAAGCAATCCTTGGGAAAAAGAAGATGGGAGGTATCACTTTCCCCAACCTCAAGCTCTACTACAGAGCAGTTGTAATTAAGACAGTGTGGTATTGGTATAGAGACAGACCTGTAGACCTATGGAATAGAACTGAGTATCCTGAAACACATTCTCAAATATACAACCACTTAATCTTCGATAAAGGAGCAAAAAAATATTAAGTGGAACAAAGAAAGCCTCTTCAACAAATGGTGCTGGGAAAACTGGGCAGCTACATGTAAAAAAATGAACTTAGACCTCCTTCTAACGCCATGCACAAAAGTCAGATCAAAATGGATTCTAGATCTCAACATCAGACATGAATCTATAAGGTACATCGAAGAAAACATAGGAGAAACGGCTCTACGACATGGAAACGAAAAGTATCTTTAAAGACGACACACCACTGACCAAGCAAATGGAAGCAAAGATAAACAAATGGGATTATATAAAACTAAAAAGCTTCTGCACCTCAAAAGAAATGGTGACCAAGATACAAAGACAATCCACAGAGTGGGAAAGGATATTCACCCAATACCCATCTGACAAGGGTTTAATATCCAGGATATATCAGGCACTGGTAGCACTCCACAAGAAAAAAACAGCCAACCCCATCAAAAAATGGGGAGAAGAAATGAACAGAAGCTTCCAAAAAAGAAGAAATTCGAATGACCAAAAGGCATATGAATAAGTGCTCTTCATCTTTAATCATCAGGAAGATGCAAATCAAAACAACAATGAGGTACCATCTCACACCACAGAGACTGGCACACATCCAAAACAGCAAGAACAACCGGTGCTGGCGTGGATGTGGGGAAAAGGGACTCTGATCCACTGTTGGTGGGAGTGACCACTGGTCCAGCCCTTTTGGAAAACAATATGGGCATTCCTCCAAAAACTAGATATTGAGCTCCCATTTGATCCAGCAATAGCACTCCTGGGAATATACCCGAGAGACCGAAAAACACATAGCAGAAACACTATCTGTACTTCTTTATTCATCTCTGCGCTATTCACTATAGCTAGAATCTGGAAACAACCTAAATGCCCGAGAACAGAGGACTGGCTAAAGAAACTGTGGTTCATCTACACTATGGAATACTATGTGGCTGTCAGAAAAGATGAAATTATGAAATTTACCTGCAAATGGATGGACATGGAGACTATCATGCTGAGTGAAATTAGTCAGAAGGAAAAGGACAGATATAGAATGACTGCATTCATTAATCCGACATAAATAGATACCAGTGTTTTACTAAATGTGGGAAATGGTAATGGCAGATTAAAACTCACCACTGAATATACACAAAGAGACTTAAGTGATAAACTCTAAATATCTGCAGGGCTAGCCACAATGTGTAAAATAAGAGGGAGAGAGATGCAGAGACAGAGAGAGAGAGAGAGAGAAAGAGAGGAAACTGGGGTACCTGCTATTAAGGCAGCATGGGGGTGGGCGGGAGGGGGTGGGGTACATTGGTGGTGGAAATGGGGCACTCACTGGTGGAGGGATGGGTGCTGGTATACTGTATTACCAAGAACCAATTATGAACACCTTTGTAATTGTATGTTTCACAGTGGTATAATAAAAAAATATAAAAAAAAAATAAAATACTAAGATTTTAAAATACAAAAAAAAAAAAAAAAAAAAGAAAAGAAAATGTGTGTTCTGGGTGACTAATCAATAGAGTTAGTAGGTGCCTGAATTACTTTGCAGTTAGGGATGTATAGCAAAGAATGTAGGGGCAAATGCTCAGTGGTATCTCAGGTAGATAGATATTACTTCAGTGGACGCTAAGCGGCGTCAGCGCGCGTTCTAAATTTTGGAGTGCCGGTGGGTGGTTCCGAGTCAGGGGGTCGGAGTGGAGGTAGTCCAGTGGAAGATTCGAAGAAGCTGGGTGTGGCTTGGTCCCCTTCTAAAGTTCCAGCCCTTTGTCCTGGAACAGAGTGCCTCGGGGGACTGCCCGCCACAGGAACGCACCTGGTGGGGGAGAGTGGGAAGCTGCTGGGCATCGGGCGGATGGTGTCAGCTTGTTTTGTAGTTTTTTAATGGCTGTTTGTTATTCCTATTTCATTTACTATTACTTCTCTTGTTGCTCTGGCGTGGGATTGTGCGTACTCCTGCCTGACTGTCGTGTGTTTGCCAGAGGCCAAACTTTAGGCTGTGGTGTCACAGCCTCCCTGTGGTGGGTGCACTGAGTGCCTTTAGCTGCAAGGCCCCGCACTGTGCTTGCAGGGTGACTACCGGGTTGGTGCTCACAAGTTGGGGCTGTGGTGCCTGCCAAAGGTCACACTCCCAGGCCCTGGCTCTCACACAGTTTCACATTTTTTTTTTTTTTCTTTCTGGATCACACCTGGTGATGCTCAGGCGTTACTCCTGGCTCTTTGCTCAGGAATTACTCCTGCGGGTACTCAGGGGACCGTATGGGATGCTGGGGATCGAACCCAGGTCAGCTGCATGCAGGGCAAACACCCTACCCGCTGTGCTATCGCTCCTGCCCTCAGTTTTACTTTTTTAAAAACATTTATTTCATTGTTTTTTTAGATGGGGCCACACCTAGCAGTGCACAGGAGCTCAGGCTCACTTGTGGTGACTTGCTGAATGCTGTCCTAGGGATGATGCCAGTGTTGGCCATGTTTGCCTCAGTTATCTGCCCTACCCGCTGAATGCAGCCCACATGCCTTTCTCATGGTGGACCCATATACCACCTACACGGTAGAGCCTGGCAAGTTAACCGTGTTTTATTTACTTGCCATGCCAAATACTAGTAACAATTATGGACCTCAGTTCCATGACCTGAAGAATAGTTTGGGGCTCTTCCTGTCCCTGGTGCAAGCTGATACCCTTGGGTTGCACTTGCTTGTGACAGGACTTATGGAGATGTTACTAGTGCCCACTCGAGCAAATCGAAGAACAATGGGAAGACAGTAATACAGTGACAGTGAAGTCTCAGAACAAATTTGACAGGATGCTAATTAGGACACTGTACAAAGGCAAGAAGCCACCTACGACTCTGAAAAACCTCCTGGCAGCCCTGTCACAGATGGACAAGCCATGTGACCTTGCTCTTCCTCTCTTTCCATGGTCTACTGTGTACCAGAGAACCCCCACCCCAATCCTCCACACTTCCCAGGGTTGTCCTTTATCTTTTTGGGCATCCCATCTTCCTACAAAGCTTAGAATCCTCCAGTTTTCTCATTTCCTTGCATTAAGATGATTAGCTGTCTGTTACAATATAGATGGAAGCAAAGGGCATCAGGTGAAGCAAAATTAAGTCAGAGGGAGAAGAACAATACAAGATAATCTCATCACTTGCAGAATACAAAAATAAAGCGATATAGACATAGACAGTATTAAACAATGGCACTGGGATATAAAACCAATTGCCAAATAGTGAAGAGGGAAGGTGGGAATGATCAGACTAGAGGGGACATAGAGGCAGCGATGGAGGGTCTCAGGTAACTTGGAGGTGACAGAGTATAATAACTGTGTAGATCTATTATATCTAATAAAATATCTAATATAATAATATGTTATTAATAAATAACATATATAATTAAATTATATAGTCAAAATATAATTAATAAATCATTTAATAAATAATTAGGAATTGAACTATACAACACCAGCAGTGAGTGAGAGCTCCTTTTTCACCACATACCCACCAACACAGATTGCTTTCATATTTTTGATATGTGCCTTCTCTCTAGTATAAGATGATATTGCATTATCATCTTGATTAGGATTTTCTTAAGAGTAAGTGATGATGAGCATTTTTTCATGTGCCTGTGTCCACATCTGTTGGTCTTCCTCAGAGAAGTCCCTGTTCATTTTCTCTCCCCATTTTTTGATGAAGTTTTGGATTTTTATTGTTGATCATTGTGAGAACTTTATATATCTTGGACATCAGCTCTTTATCTGATATGTTGACAGCAAATATTTTCTTCCATTCAGTTAGCTGGCTTTTAGTTTTAGCCATGTAGGAACGCTTTAATTTGATGTAATCCCATTTGTCGGAGTGGAGGGTATGGAGAAAAGAGACAGACAGGAAGCAAAAGGGGGAAAAGGTCAAGGTTCAAGGGTGGCATTAAGGAATGACAGAGCTAAATATACAAATCACACAGACAACAACACTGAAACCATGAGATCAAACTTAACTAAAAATAACTTTTAAAATGTGCCTGTTGATACTGCAAGCTGGGTGGGGATGGGGGTTGGAATGGGAACCTGGGAACACTGGTGGGGGAAGATAAAACAGTGGTGGGATCAGTTATGGAACACTATATGTCTAAAACCCAACACTGAACAACTTTGTAAATCATATGCTTTCATTAAATAAAATTTGGGAGGGAAAAATAACAGCCTAGAGAGAAAAGACTCACAGACATGGGGCAGAGCTGCTACTGGCTCTAACTGTGCCCAGCCGCTCACGAGGTGCCGGGAGGGATGGCAGGTTCTAGCCCTGGCCCGCCACCCCAGCAGAGCCTCACAACAAGCCAGATGACCCCCCACTCCATGAGGACCTCCATTTTCCACATCCGGACTTCCCCCTCGTCAGAACTCCACCCAGCAGACCAGCCTGTCACAGCCTGGCTCATCGACATCCACCCTGCTGCAGTCTTTTTTTAATCCGGCCCAGCAGAGCCTCACAACAAGCCAGACGACCCCCCCACTCCATGAGGACCTCCATTTTCCACATCTGGACTTCCCCCTCGTCAGAACTCCACCCAGCAGACCAGCCTATCACAACCCGGCTCAACGAGATCCACCCTGCTGCAATCTTTTTTAATCCGCCCAGGTATGCTGACCCAGAGACAGACATGGGGCAGAGCTGCTACTGGCTCTGCCAGTAACAATTATAGACCTCATTTCTATGACCTGATGGAATGGTTTGAGGCTCTTTATGTTCCTGGAGCAAGCAGGTGCCCTTGGGCTCTATTTGCATGAGACAGGTCATATGGAGATGTTACTGGTGCCCGCTCGAGCAAATCGATGATGAATGGGAAGACAGTGATACAGTGATACAGAGAGAAAAGTAAAACCTTTACAGAACAAAATAAATAAGGTTAGTTACCTTAGGTTTGGTGAAGTGATCTAATGTTAACTTACTCAGATGGTAAGGCAGTTACACAAAACATGAGTAAAATGTATAGCTCAGTCCCAGAGGAGATGCCAACCTTCATGGCAGTAGAGCAGTCAGGCCCTCTTACAACTTCTCTGGTCCTGGGACTCTCCTGTCATCCAGGACTCCACTACAGTGTTAACCTTCCATGAACAAGCCCCTGAGCTACTGGCTCTCACTGTGCCCAGCCAGCCACTCATGAGGCGCCCGGGAGGGATGGCAGGTTCTATCCCTGGCCCGCCACCCCAGCAGAGCCTCACAACAAGCCAGATGACCCCCCACTCCATGAGGACCTCCATTTTCCACATCTGGATTTCCCCCTCATCAGAACTCCACCCAGCAGACCAGCCTATCACAGCCCAGCTTGCACGGCTGCAAGCGGCCGCTTGGTTCATCAATAAATGCTGGATTCAGAGATGACTACAAGAGTATGCTACCCGCACAGCAGAGCCTGGCAAGCTACCAGTGTCGTATTTGAAATGCCAGATACCAGTAACAATTATAGACCTCATTCCCATGACTTTATGGAATGGTTTGAGGCTCTTTATGTTCCTGGAGCAAGCAGGTGCCCTTGGGCTCTACTTGCATGAGACAGGTCATATGGTGCCCGCTCGAGCAAATCGATGATGAACGGAAGACAGTGATACAGTGAACAAGCCCCTGTTTCATAATCTGATCAATAATCACTGGAGGACAGAAGTTTATACTCAGTGTCCACACTGCAGTCGATTAGCTGTCAATTCAGACAATTTGCATTGCATTCTTACTGACCTTGAATTTTTTGGTTGTTTTTGTTTTTTTGTTTTGGAATTACACTGGTGGTGCTCAGGGATTACTCTTGGCTCTGCAATCAGAGATCACTCTCAGCAGGGCTCAAGGGACTATATGCGGGGCTTGAAACTGAATCCAGGTTGGCAGTGTGCAAGGCAAGCACCCAGCAGTACTCAAGGGTCACTCCTGGCTCTGCACATAGAAATCACTCCTAGCGGTACTCAGAGAACCATATGGGATGCCAAGATAGTACCTGGCCCAGTCACATGCAAGACAAGCACCTTACATGCTGTACTACCACTCCGGCCCCTGGCCTGGATGGGCAGAAAATTCTTTGGAACAATAGGTGTGTTCTACATGTTCACCTGGCAAGCAGTAGACATATCAAAACCTTGGGTAACCGTCTCCAAACAAGTTTTACAAGGAACATGAATCCTGAATAAATCAAAGTCTTTCTTGCTGCACTCTAACACTGAACACCATTCCACAGAGCTCAAGCCTTATACCTCGCAACCAAATAAGAAACTGAAGTCCACACCCTGGAGGAGGGATACACTCACATAGGTCAATCCCAAGGACCGTATTGGTGAAAAGGTTCAACTCCTGGGAAAACAACTGAAACCATTGGCCATGAGGGTATAAAGGTTTGAGAGGGTGGCTGCAGCAGGACTGAAGCAGGAATGTCCTGTCGGGTCGGAGGCGCAGAGATGAGACTCCAGGCACAAGACGTATTTCCATTAATATTTTTAATATTCACCAGCCGGAGGGGCAGCAGCTCTCATCTTGGCTGATTAACTGGCTGCAGCTGACTGACTGCAGCTAACTGACTAGAGCTGACTGACTTGAGCTGACTGACCTGAGCTGACTGACCCTCAAAAGAAGACCCCAACTTTCTTATATGGCAACACAACAAGGGGCAATAAAACTTAGAGTTACGTTTACATAATTGACACTGCAAGGACATTTTACATTTTTACCATAGGATTTATGGTGATAGGGAGGAGACACTCGGGAGCCAGAAACCTGCAGGAGGTGCTATCTCAGTGAGGTGAGATAAGCAAAGAATGCAACAGTTTGTTAACTTAGCCTTCCTAAATTGCCCCAGAAGAGGAGGTCTTGTTCATAAGACTCAATCTAGGGCTAATTAGAGCCAACACGGGAATGTGCAGAGATAGGATAGCCTTGTCTGTGTAACTGCAGCTTGATTAACAGTCTCACTAGGGAATTCTACATACTATTGGGAGACAGTCTGCCAGAAGACCCCATGTATCTGTTAACAGGCAGTATACATCAGACCTTCCTTTGCATATCCTTCACTGTCACTGTCACTGTCTTCCCATTGTTCATCGATTTGCTTGAGTGGGCACTGGTAACATCTCCATTAGTCCTGTCACAAGCAAGTGCAACCCAAGGGCATCTACTTGCTACAGGGACAGAAGGAGCCCGAAACAATTCTTCAGGTTATGGAATTAAGGTCCATAATAGTTACTAGTCTTTGACATAAAAAGTAAATAAAACACGGTAGCTTGCCAGGCTTTACTGTGTAGGAGGTATAGTCTCAGTAGAAGGCTCTCAACCCGAGCATTTACTGATGAAACTTAAAGGGGAAAGATCAGGTTTTCTCTTGGATGGAGCTCTGAGGAACTATGGAGTCTGGATGTTGAGAATGACTAACAGCATGATGTGTGGTTTGCTCTGGTTTCTTGCCAGGCTTATTGGTATCAATTAAAACATGACTATAACTGTTTACTATGTATAAATGTGAAAGAAATTGGGAAGAACCTTATGCAAAATTCAGTATCCTATAAAAATATCGCGTGGCTGCACGCCAAGGGACATGTGGGTCTGGCGTGGGTGGGTCTCTCTTCTCTGGGGCAACTGGCATAGAGGCGGAGGAAAGGGCAGGGCCCAAAACTCCACTCCGAGTCCGGCCAGCATGGTCTCTCCCCGCTCATGAGAGCAAACCCTTGGAGCAATGTTGGACATCCACTTCAGACCCACAGCTATGCTGCTCGGCTGGCCCCATGTGGAAGCAACCCTTGGAGCTGACCTCCTGGTAAGGGGCTCGGCCATCCCCTGGCTGAGTCCAACATTGCATATCCTTAGATCTACTTACTGCTAAAGGACAGTGAGGGAAAGGAACATTGGGCCAAATGCGCTGTCTCAATTGCCTTACTCAGTACTGTCCAAGTACGAAGGAAGGCTTACTCTCATGCATTTCCCAGTGGTGTGGCCACAGCGGCCAGCTAGCATGTAATGGAAATGGTAAAGCCTCTATATGTAATAGTTAAACTGCACTCAAGTTTCACAGGTAAAAAACTCACCCTACTATCAATAGTCGTTATCTCTTTACTTCAATTTTACACTTCGTCAGTCTTGCTCCCACATCTTTACCCTCAGTACTACACCAGCCCCAAAACTGCCAAAGTGGTCAGGCTCATCTCCCTATCAAGTGCCTCCATCAGCAGAGGTCCCCCAGTGAAACAGAGGTATCAGATTCACCCTGCATCCAATACCTTACACACCATCCCTGGATTTTCTCATATAGCACACAGTACTCAGACACAAAGAAAACAAACACACACTTATAAGGTATGCAATACTCAGGCACAGAGAGCAAACACCCACAGAAGTTGCATAATTCTTAGACATCAGAGCACAATATGCATAAAATACATAATACTTAAGACACGAAGAGTGCACACACACATAAAATACATAATATTCAGAGAGCACACATACACGATACATAGACACAGAAGCAGAAACACACATATAAGATATAAAATACTCAGTAGGCAGCACATACACACATAAGGTATATAAAACCTGGAGAGCACAAACACATAGCCAGTATGTGATACACAACCACAGAGAGGATATACATGCGTATAAAGAGAACTCACCTCCACATCCAGCACAAGGACTCTATTCCCAGCACACACAGCTATAGCACAATCATCTGGACTGAACCGCAAACACATCACCTTCCCCAGACAGGTGCCAATGACAGTACCACAAGGAGATTGGCCTGAGAGAGCATGGTCATTAGCGCTAGCACTTGACAGTCAGCATTTCATGGACAACACTGATAACTAATGTGATAGCCCTTTCACTGCCTAAAGTGACCACATCAGGGCAGTTGTTGGGGGACACGCCCTGCTTTAAGCTCCAGCTACACTTAGTTTTCAGCCCCTCCCAGTTCAGCCAGGGAAGCTTTGAACCAGCTATGGTACTAGTGAAGCCAAAAGGCCCACCTGCTGCATTTCAATAGAGTTGTTTACCTGCCCTCATCTCTAGATAACCCAGCCCACAATGGGTCGGACTGGGAAGTTTTGGCAGATTTCAATCTATAATATAAGCTGGGAGAAAGGAGAAGCCCCCTTTTTCCTGTTTTGGCTTCCCTTGGCTTTCCCAGTTTTTAATAAATTTTATTATACCACCATGAGATAAAACATTCACAAAAACGTTCATGTTTGGGTTCATGTTTGAGTTTTGGCCATACAGTGTTCCAGTACCCATCCCTCCACCAGTGCCATTTCCCACCACCAATTTCCCAGATTCCTCCCCCTCCCCTAGCCTGCATCTATGGCAGGTTCTTTATCTCTTTTCTCTCTTTCATTTCTCTTTCTCTCTCTTCCTTCTCTTTACAATTTGTGGATTGTAATACATATACTTAGAGGTTATCATGTGTATCTTTTTCCCTGTATTTAATGCTCAGTTCTCACGTGGGTAATAGCACTTTCGACAACTATTGGCACACTGCTCCCTTGTCTGTCTTGCCCAACCTCTGACTCCCACATGTTTGTGGTAATTTCCACCTTTGACAAGATCTCCTGATCCACATTTCGCCTGACCTTGGATATTGGTAATAGACATGTGTGTGTGTATATATATACACACACACATAAAATACATAATATTCAGAAAGCACACATACACAACACATAGACACAGAAGCAGAAATACACATATAAGATATAAAATACTCAGTAGGCAGTACACAAAAGGTATATAAAACCTGGAGAGCACAAACACATAGCCAGTATGTGATACACAACCACAGAGAGGATATACATGCGTATAAAGAGAACTCACCTCCACATCCAGCACAAGAACTCTATTCCCAGCACACACAGCTACAGCACAATCATCTGGACTGAACCGCAAACACATCACCTTACCCAGACAGGTTTAAGAAGAGAACTCCCAGAACGACCACCAACTGGAAACTCTTTGGCATCATTGCAGCAACATGGGAAGATACCATCATTGATGACATTGATGAAGAATACAACCAACTGGTTCAGCACCTCTATGATTGTGCAAAGAATGCCGAGAGAGAGAAAGACACAAAAGGATGCCTGTCTTCAGAAACTCTCGAGCTCTCGAGCTCATTCACCAACGTGGCAAGGCGCGAGCCTCAGGAGACCAAATGCCAATGTCCAAGCTTGCAAAGCGGTGAAGAGAAGTGATAAAGGAAGACCTAAAAACAGAAGAGCAGAAATAGTAGAAGATGCAGCAGAAGGCGGGAAAAGCATTCACACCACCCGCCTGTCCTTCGCCAACTATAAGACCAAGATGACTGCCCTCCAACACCCTAATGGATCTATCACATCTTCCAGAAAGGCAATGGAGATTATCCATGACTTCTACTCAGATCTCTTTGATAATCACGTACACCTGCCCACATACCGAATTCCACAGTATGGATATGTCATTCCCAACTTTCTCCCTTCTGAAATACGACATGCCATTTCGCTCGGTAAAGAAGGGAACAGCACCAGGTCCAGACAAAGTCAGATCCGAACACCTGAAGAATCTGCCGTCAGTACTCATCAATACACTAGCTCGGCTCTTCACACGCTACCTGTCTGAATGCAAGGTGCCCTCCCAATGGAAAACTAGCAGGACAGTTGTACTGTTCAAAAAGGAAGAGATTCACGACATTGGCAACTATCGCCCCATCTGCCTGTTGTCTGTCATCTACAAGCTGTTCACTCGAGTCATCCTGAACAGGATTGGCAGAACACTAGATGAAGAACAACCATGTGAGCAGGCTGGCTTCTGGAAAGGATTCAGCACAATCGACCATATCCACATGGTAACCAAGCCCATTGAGGTTTGTAGGGAGTACAAGATGCCACTCTGTCTCACATTCATTGATTTAAAGAAACCCTTTGAGACTGAAGCCTTTGAGACTGAAGCTGTCATCGAAGCCCTAGCCAAAGAGGGTGTTCAAACCCAATTCATCAAGATCCTCCGTGAGCTGTATTATGAATTCACCACCAGGATTTTACCATTCTACAAGGAAGCGATCATTGATGTCAAAAGAGGGGTTCAGCAGGGTGATACCATTTCACCAAAACTCTTCAGCGCCACCCTGGAGAACATCATGCGACAATTAGAATGGGAAGGAAAGGGAGTGAAGATAGATGGTCGGCAACTACACCACCTCTGCTTCGCTGATGACATCGTTCTAATAACACCAAACATTAGCCAAGCGGCACAAATGCTGGCTGACTTCGACCAAGAATGTGGAAAGATAGGTCTACAGCTGAATCTGAAGAAAACTATGTTTATGAAAAATGAACTAGTTCCAGAGGCCCCATTCACTCTCAATGGAACAGACATCTCTGAATGTAGCAGTTATGTGTACCTAGGTCGAGAAGTCAACATGATGAATGGCCTAAAACCTGAGCTGCGCAGGAGGAAGAGAAGCGGCATGGAATGCCTTCAAAGGCATCAAAGAAATAGCTCAAAGGACAAAGAACCTCTGGCTCCGGGCACATATCTTCGACTCCACGGTTCTCCCTGCATTAACATACGCCTCAGAGACCTGGGCCCTATGAAAGCAGGATGAGAATGCTATTCAGATCTCCCAGAGAGGAATTGAAAGACCTATGCTTGGAATATCACGCCTCACTCAAGAGAGAGAAGGAATCCGGAGTTCTGACCTCCGTCGCTATTCCGAATCAGGGACGCTGTCTCGTTTGCCAAGGCATCAAAAATTAGATGGGCTGGACATGTAATGAGATTTGGAGACAACCACTGGACTAGAGCCATTACCGACTGGATCCCACGGGATGTCAAAAGATCACATGGCCGCCCACCTACAAGATGGTCAGACTTCCTTGTCAAGACTCTGAAGGAACGGTTTGAGGCACTTCATATCCCTGAATCAACCAGATGCCATTGGGCTACATTGGCATGTGATAGGGGCCAATGGAAATATTACTGGCGCCCGCTCGAGCAAATCGATGAATAACGGATTCAAGTGATCAAGTGATATATACATATATACGTATATACTATATATATGTATATATGTATATATGTATATATACATATATATGTATATACATACATATATATGTATATATACACACATATATACATATATATGTATATATACATATATATGTATATATACATATGTATATATATATATATATACATATATATGTATATATACACACATATATATGTATATTTAGTCATGTAAATAAATCCAGTCATTCTGTATCTGTCTCCTTCTGGCTAAATTCATTCAACATGATCCTTTCCATGATCCTCAACATGATCCTTTCCATATACAGGAAAATTTCATAACTTAATTTTTTTCTAACAGCTGCAAAGTATTCCATTGTGTAGATGTACCAAAGTTTCTTTATCCTGTCATCAATTCTCGGGCACTCTGGTTGTTTCAGAATCTGGCTATTGTGAATAGTGCTGCTATGAACATTAAAGTAGGGATGGTATTTCCACTGTGTGTTTTTGGCTTCCCAGGGTATATTCCCAGGAGTGGTATGGCTGGGTCAAATGGGAGTTCAATTTCTAGTCTTTGGAGGAATGTACATATTGTTTTCCCAAAAGGCTGTACCAGTCGACATTTCCACCAACAATGGATGAGGGGACTATCCTTTTCCCTGCATCCATGCCAGCACTTTGTTGTTCTTGCTCTTTTGGATATGTTCCAGTCTCTGTGGTGTGAGATGATATCTCATTGTTGTTTTGATTTGCATCTCCCTGAAGATTAGTGATCATGAGCATTTTTAATTTCTTCTGTTTCTGTTCATTTCTTCTCTTCTACTCTTTCATTTCTTTGTTTCTGTTCATTTCTTCTCCCCATTTTTTGATGTGTTTGGCTGTTTTCTTCTTGTAAAGTTCTACCAGTGCCTTATATATCCTGGATATTAAACCCTTATCAGATGGATATTGGGTGAATATTCTTTCCCATTCTGTGGACTGTCTTTGTATCTTTGTCATTGTTTCTTTTGAGTGCAGAAGCTTTTTAGCTTCATGTAGTCCCATATGAGGGGCAAGCAAAATACTTAAAACAACTGCTAACAGACTTCAAAGAAGACATTAACAGTAACACAATAGTAGTTGGAAACTTCAACACTGCTTTATCAACTCTTGATAGATTAACAAGACTGAAACTCACCAAGGAAATACTGGCCCTGAAGGAAGAAATGGAAGAAAGAGGACTGGTTGATATATATATAGGGATTTTCATCCCCCAAAAAAGCTGAATACACATTTTTCTCCAGTGCAAAAGGAACATTCTCCAAGACAGACCACATGCTGTGCCACAAAGCATATCTCAATAAAAAATAAAATAAAAACACCTGGAAATTGAACAGCTCACTGCTGAACAACCAGTGGGTCATAGAAGAAATCAAAGAGGAAATCCAAAGATTCCTGGAAACAAATGAAAATGAAGACAAAAACTATCAGAACTTGTGGGACACAGCAAAAGCAGTTTTAAGGGGAAAGTTCATAGCTCTGCAAGCATTCATCAGAAAAGAAGGGCTCACATAAATAACCTGACTTTAAAGCTCAAAATATTAGAAAAAGATCAACAAAAGGATCCCAACCCAGGTAGAAAGAAGGAAATAATAAAACTTTGAGAGGAAACCAATGAGCTAGAAACCCAAAAAAACAATCCAAAAGATTAATGAAACCAAGAACTGGTTCTTTGAAAAAATAAACAAGATCAACAAACCACTGGCAAGACTTGTAAGGACAGGGAAGAGAGAGAACCCAAATCAACAGAATCAGAAATGAAAAAGAGAACACAACGAAACCACAGAAATCCAAAAGATCATCAGAGATTGCTTTGAGAACCTGTATGCCAAGAAACATGAGAACCTAGAAGAAATGGATAAATTCCTGAAGTCCTATAAGCTTCAACGGCTAAAATAAGAAGACTTCCAATACCTGAATAAGCCTATCACCATTGAGGAAATTGAAACAGTAATTAAAAGGCTGCCCAAACACAAAAGCCCAGGTCCAGATGGATTCACTAGTGAATTCTGCCCTTGGCTTTCTGCCTCTCCTGTCTCTGTTGGGCTTCAACACATGGTGGCAGCCATTTTGGCCCACACGTGTCTGGGGCCCAGCTGGGAACCCAAAACCCGGGGTTTTTCCTGTTCTTGGATTATATATCAGAACCCGAGATAGTAAAGCCTTTTTAAAACTGCGCCAGATTCCTAAGTTTTCGTTCATCTCCGCCCGGTTTCAGAGGTAGAAGGGAACTCATTTCCTGGTATTGTTGGGTACCCCAGTGGCTTCCCGACAGGCAGTGATACAGTGAAAACCTTAAAGATGTGAACACAAGGTTATAGAAGGTTCTGTGAGAAGCACCTCAAGGTGCTCAAAGGATATTTGAGAAGCTTCCTGGGCACCTTATAAGTCCAACTAACATAGAACACCAACCCTACCTTCCACAACAACCTCTATGTCTAGGTTGGGCAGCATGATATCTAAGGCTTGGCTGGGGATGCTTCATGGCAAGCATGGGTAGGCCCTGGTGAAGACTCAAGTATAATCACTGCTTCATGTGAAGGTGACTTCTGCTGCTGCTGAAAAACTTAGGACAAACTAGAACAACTGTGAGGTCACTGGGAATCATGGCAGCCAGAAATTAAGGAGGAAGAACATCGATACATGGTCCCAAGCTCTGTGTGGCAGCCAACAATGGATCCACACCATCAGAAGCAGGGAATGACAGACATTAGGCCCCACCTCTATGGAGACCTTATCTTCCAGTGATGGGTAACAAGCAGATGCCAGAAAATAACTCTACAGAAACAAGAAAGGAAGTGAACATTACAGAGAAGACAGGTGCAGGACTGGATACCAGGGTTCAGGGTGCAGTACAGAGTTGGAGAAGGACCTATAGCAAGAACACAATGGAACACAATGTTGAGAAGATGTGTTATTTCTGCATCTGAGTATTAAGTACTTTATACATGTGTGTACTTTCTACTGTGTGCTTTATGTGTGCACTATTTGTGTGCATGTATTCACTGTGTCTGAGCATTATATTCTTTAAATATGCCCAGAGGCTCTGTTTTCAAATATTATTTTCTGTATCTGTTTGTGTGTTCTCTGTCTAATATTATATACCATACATTTGCATAGTGCTCTCTGTATTATGCACTTTATGTATGTATACACCAGTGTCAGTATTATTTATATATAACTGTTCTGTAACCGTCTAAGTGCTATACGTATATGTATGCTCTCTGCGTGTGAGTATATAATGTCATTAATGTCAGTCATGTCTGAGTGTTGTTTGCTTTATATATGTACATATTTTGTGAGCATATATACTTTATGTGTATTTGTAAAGATTATACATTTTATACATGTGTTCTGTGTCCAAGAATGTGTGTTTGCATGCAGTCTGAGATTTATGCTGTTTATGTGCTGTGTCTGAGAATCATGTAATTTAGTTTGTATATATGCTTTCTGATAATAATGTAATTTATATGTGTGTGTACTCTGTATCTGAGGGATTTCATAATTTATGTGTGGGATATAATTCTCATTTGTTTATGCATTTGTGCTATGCCCAAGTATTATGTATATTATTTTTTTTAATTTTTATTATACCACTGTGAGATATACAATTATAATGATGTTCATAATTGGGTCTCAGTCATACATTGTTCCAGCACCCATCCCTTCACCAGTGCCCCATTCCCACCACCAATGTCCCCACATTACCTCTCTCCCAGCTCTATAGCAGGCAATTTTCCTTCCCTCCCTTTCTCTCTCTGTCTCTCTGTCTCTTTCATTATTTTATTTTTATTATACCATGTGAGATACAGAATTACAAGGGGTGTTCATAATTGGGTCTCTATAATGCAGTGTTGCAGAGCCCATCCCTCCACCAGTGCCAATTCCCACCACCCAATTCCCCAAACATTCCCACCCAAACCCTTCCTGCCCCTATTGTAGGCACATTTTACTTCTCTATCTCTTTGTCTATGTCCCTGTATTTCTCAATCTCTCTTCTATTACACTTTGTGGCTTGTCCTACAGATACTAATAATGATGTCTCTATCTGAGTATTATGTATTTTAAATGTACATGTTCTCTCTATGCTGAGTATTAATGCCTCATGTGTGTATATATGCTCTGAATATAAATATTACTTAGCTTATATAAATGTTTATAGGTTGAATATATGTACTTTATTTTGTATATATGTGCTCTCTGTATCTTGAAATCATCACTATGTATGGATATGTTCTCTATTTATTATGTAGTTTATATATGTCTATGCCCTAAGGTCTGAACATTATGTATTTGAAATGTTTACATGTATTATCTATGAATATTATGAACTTTGTGCATATGTATACCATGTCAAATATTGCAGAATTTATGTGTCAGTGTTGGCTCACACAACTTTAAGTGGCTCTGGGTCTTTTCAGCTTAAAGCCATTTGCATGCCTTAAGGCAAGGGCCTTTTGCTAAAGAGATCCCTCTTGTGCAAATCACAAAAGACTGGGGTCAGGTACAGATAAGACAGGCTGATTTTTAATAGCTATTAGAATATCATTATAATTTCTACTATAAGTCCAATGCTACCTAGTTTGGGCATTTTCTTTTATCCCCCACAGGTCCCGGAATCAGACAATTAGATTTATCAGGAGGAAGCCAACTGGCTATGCTGGGACCTCCCTTTAGGAATCAGTTCTGCAAAGTTCAAAGGAAGAGCCATGCTGGCTTACCTAAGACAGTCAAGCATGAGCCTTAGGACCTTGTGAGTATTGGAGATCACTGTTTACTTGCATGCAGTTCATGGTCTGAAATTGTATTGTCATTCCACCCATGTATATAAATCCTGAAAGGTTTTTGTTCTTAGGTGTAATTCCTACGCCAACCCCCTCCCCACAGTGTTTTTGCATAAGAGTCAATGGATGGGGAAGAAGGGACTGAGGCTCCAATTAGTATTTGATTAGACCTGGGCTAGACAGAACTTGTGTGAGTAAAGCTTTTTGGAAATTATGCTGAGCTCATGAGTTTCATCTGTCCACTCCAAGTCCCACTGGGACAGAAAGGGCATTAGTTCCTACTCCCTGATATTGTTGGGGAACTCAGCTGCACTTCAGCCAAGCGCAGCAAGGTATTCTCTGACAGGTTGGGATCATATTACAAAATTAAAGAAGGTAGGCAGTAAAATACTATATATCCTGTTCCCTAAGTTCCCTGGAAAATTCTTTTTTTTGAGCAGTTCTATGAACTGTCATCCAATGCACAACATTCAAAGCTTCTTTATCTGTATCCAACTTCTTTCATATTTCATGTGAAAAAAACTCTCCTAATACTCCTGCTATGGGAGTTTGTTCTTAACTCTTCACAATGAATGTAGTATTGACAGATTCTGCTCCTAAAAGGCAGCTTCCTTTGCCAGAGTATGCAGCCCCACACCACCTTCCCTAGGCTCAAATGCTGCCTGCTCATAGATCATGCCATTTGAAAAGCTCGCCAATATTCTCTGCAATGCTTGATCTACTTTGCCTATGTATAAGCTACAATATATGGCCACATTTATATTTTCTCTATTTATCTTTTTTCTATATTCATCTCATTTTTATGTTTTTGGCTCTTTGGTTTGGACCACACCTAGTGTTACTCAGGGCTTACTCCTGGATCTGTGTTCAGATATCATTCCTCGCAGGGCTCAAGTACCATATGAGGTGCCAAACCCAGGTAAGTAGATTGCAAGGTAAGCACCATGCCCACTGTACTATTATTCCAGCCCCATGTGTATGGATACTTTTAAAACAAGTGAACTCAGCTCAAACTCTTAGAAAAAGATCAACAAAAGTAGCCCAACCCAGGCAGAAAGAAAGAAATAATAAAACTCAGATGGAAATCAACAAGCTGGAATCCAAAAAATAATCCAAAAGATTAATGAAAGTAATAGCCCCACAAAGTAATGAGAGTATAGCACCCACACAGCAGAGCCTGGCAGCTGTCCGATGCATGTTCGATATGCCAAAACCAGTAACAAGAATGTTTATTTTCCTGACCCGAAAGAGCCCTTAATACGGCAGCAGTAAGAAAGGCGAACAAGCAGTGCCTGATAAAAGTTCACGGCCATCCTAGGCTGCCAAAACGAAGGACTAAAATGACTGTCTGTGCTTTCAATGCACGGCACGCTGGCATATTGAGGATCTGATGGTGCAAGCGCAAAGATCAAGTATAACATCATTAGTCTGACTGAGACGAGGAGGCATCAGTTGCATCATGCTGTATTTGACACAAGAAGAACTGTTCCTTGGAACATGCGACCGAAAGAGGCGTCAGTGGTGTTGGTGTCCTTGTCAACACGAACATGGCTGTCAACATTGATTCATTTGAATTCCTAACAAACCAGATAGGAAGATTACACTTGAAGAGATGTGGCTCACTGCCACCAATTTCTATCTTCATTGTCTATGCACCAACATCCACATACAAAGGAGATGAAATTGAGAAATTCTACATGAAACTGGAGGAGTTCTATGAAAAGATCACACCTTCTACAAGATCATAGTTGGTGATTTTAATGCCAAGATAGGACCGAGAAGATCGGAGAGGAACTCCACATCGGGACCCATGGCCTACAATGGAACGAACAGGGTGAGAGACTATCTGAGTTCATCATGTCCAACAAGACCATTAATGGGAACTCACAGTTCCAGAAGGCTGAAGTGAAACGTTGGACATGGGAATCTCCTGGTGGACAGTTCCACAATGAAATTGACCACATCATCTACAATCGATGGTTTTGTCTGACCGATGTTGCTGTCGTCCCCAAATTCAAAACAGGATCGTACCACTGTCTCCTTCGGTGCAAAATTCTACTTCCCGCAACGGGGAGAAAAGGCTGCAAAGTTTAAGAAGAGAACTCCCAGAACGACCACCAACTGGGAACTCTTTGGCACCATTGCAGCAACATGGGAAGACACCACCATTGATGACATCGATGAAGAATACAACCGACCGGTTCAGCACCTCCATGATTGTGCGAAGAATGCCAAGAGAAAGACACAAAAGGATGCCTATCTTCAGAAACTCTCGAGCTCATTTGCCAACATGGCAAGGCGCGAGCCTCAGGAGACCAAATGCTAATGTCCAAGCTTGCTAAACAGTGCAGAGAAGCGATAAAAGCAGACCTCAAAGACAGAAGAGCAGAAATACTGGAAGATGCAGCAGAAGCCGGGAAAAACATTTGCACCGCCCGCCTGTACTTCGCCAACTATAAGACCAAGATGACTGCCCTCCAACACCCTAATGGATCTATCACATCTTCCAGAAAGGCAATGGAGAAGATTATCCAGGACTTCTACTCAAATCTCTTTGATAGCCACATCCACCTGCCCACATACCAAATTCCACAGGATGGATATGTCATTCCCAACGTTCTCCCTTCTGAAATCCGACATGCCATCTCGTCGGTAAAGAAGGGAACAGCACCAGGCCCAGACAAAGTCAGACCCGAACACCTGAAGAATCTGCCGTTGGTACTCATCAATACACTAGCTCGGCTCTTCACACGCTACCTGTCCAAATGCAAGGAACCCTCCCAATGGAAAACCAGCAGTACAGTTCTACTGTTCAAGAAGGGAGACATTCACGACGTCTGCAACCATCTCCCCATCTGGCTGTTGTCCGTCATCTACAAGCTGTTTACACGAGTCATCCTGAACAGGATTAGCAGAACACTAGATGAAGGACAACCATGCGAGCAAGCAGGCTTCTGGAAAGGATTCAGCACAATCGACCATATCCACACAGTAACCAAGCTCATTGAGGTTTGTAGGGAGTACAAGATGCCACTCTATCTCACGTTCATTGATTTACAGAAAGCCTTTGATTCTGTGGAGACTGAAGCAGTCATCAAAGCCCTAGACAAACAGGGTATTTAAACCCAATACATTAAGATGCTTCGTGAGCTGTACTACGGATTCACAACCAGGATCTCACCATTCTACAAATAAGTAATCATTGATGTCAAAAGAGGGGGTTCGACAGGGTGATACCATCTCACCAAAACTCTTAAAGCGCCATCCTCGAGAACATCATGCGACAATTAGAATGGGTAGGAATGGGAGTGAAGATAGATGGTCGGCAACTACACCACCTCTCCTTCGCTGATGACATCGTTCTAATAACACCAAACATTAGCCAAGCGGCACAAATGCTGGCTGACTTTGACCGAGAATGTGGAAAGGTAGGTCTACAGCTGAATCTGAAGAAAATTATGTTCATGAAAAATGAACTAGTTCCAGAGGCCCCATTCACTCTCAATGGAACAGACATCTCTGAATGCAGCAGTTATGTGTACCTAGGTCGAGAAGTCAACATGATGAAAGACCTAGAACCTGAGCTGTGCAGGACGAAGAGAGCGGCATGGAATGGCTTCAAAGGCATCGAAGAAATAGCTAAAAGGACAAAGAACCTCTGGCTCCGGGCACATCTCTTTGACTCCACCGTTCTCCCTGCATAAACATACGCCTCAGAGACCTGGGCCCTACGAAAGCAGGATGAGAATGTTATTCGGGTCTCCCAGAGAGGAATCGAAAGACCTATGCTTGGAATATCACGCCTCACTCAAGTGAGAGAAGGAATCCAGAGTTCTGACCTCTGTTGCTATTCCAGAATCAAGGACGCTGTCTCGTTTGCCAAGCATCGAAAATCAGATGGGCTGGACATGTAATGAGATTTGGAGACAACCGCTGAACTAGAGCCGTTACCGACTGGATCCCACGGGATGTGAAAAGATCATGTGGCCGCCCACCTATAAGATGGTCAGACTTCTTTGTCAAGACCTGAAGGAACGGTTTGAGGCTCTTCATACTCCTGAATCAACCAGATGCCATTGGGATACATTGGCACGTGATAGGGTCCAATGGAAATGTTACTGGTGCCCGCTCGAGCAAATCGATGAATAAAGGGATTCAAGTGATCAAGTGATGAAGTGAAGAGGCTGGTTCTTTGAAAAAAATAAACAAGATCAACAAACCACTTGCAAGGCTCGTAAGAAAAGAAAGAACACAAATAAATAGAATCAGAAA
>JAJIBD010025331.1:0-32911 GCA_021461705.1 Cryptotis parvus | reverse complement strand
CTCCGATTTACCTCCAAATTACGGTAAATATTCTACCCACCCCTCTGAGAGGCCCCACAAAGTAATGAGAATATAGCGCCCGGATGGCAGAGACTGGCAAGCTGTCCGATGCGTGTTCTGTATGCCAAATCCAGTAACAGAAATATTTATTTTCCTGACCCTGAAAGAGCCCCTAATACGGCAGCAGTAAGAAAGGCAAACAAGCAGTGCCTGATAAAATTTCATGGCCATCCTAGGCTGCCAAAATGAAGGACTAAAATGACTGTCTGTACTTTCAATGCACGTACGCTGGCATCAGAAGCATATATTGAGGATCTGATGGTGCAAGCGCAAAAGACCAAGTACGACATCATTGGTCTGACTGAGGCGAGGAGGCGTCAGTTGCATCATGCTGTATTTGACACCGGAGAAGAATTGTTCCTTGGAACATGCGACAAAAAGAGGCGTCGGTGGCGCTGGTGTCCTTGTCAACACGAACATGGCCTTCAACATTGATTCATTTGAATGCCTAACAAACCGAACAGGACAATTACACTTGAAGAGATGTGGCCCACTGCCAGCAATTTCTATCTTCATTGTCTACGCACCAACATCCACATACAAAGAAGATGAAATTGAGAAATTCTACATGGAACTGTACGAGTTCTATAAAAGAAGATCACACCTTCTACAAGATCATAGTCGGTGATTTTAATGCCAAGATAGGACCGACAAGATCGGCTGAAGAACTCCACATCGGGACCTATGGCCCAGAATGGAACGAACAGGGTGAGAGACTATCTGAGTTCATCATTTCCACCAAGACCATTCATGGGAACTCACAGTTCCAGAAGGCTGAAGCGAAACGTTGGACATGGGAATCTCCTGGCAGACAGTTCCACAATGAAATTGACCACGTCATCTTCAATCGACGGTTTTGTCTGACCGATGTTGCTGTCGTCCCCAAATTCCAAACAGGATCAGACCACCGTCTCCTTCGTGCAAAATTCTACTTCCCGCAACAGGGAGAAAAGGCTGCAAAGTTTAAGAAGAGAACTCCCAGAACGACCACCAACTGGGAACTCTTTGGCACCATTGCAGCAACATGGGAAGATACCATAATTGATGACATCGATGAAGAATACAACCGACTGGTTCAGCACCTCCATGATTGTGCAAAGAATGCCAAGAGAGATAAAGACACAAAGGACGCTTGTCTTCAGAAACTCTTGAGCTCATTCGCCAATGTGGCAAGGCGCGAGCCTCAGGAGACCAAATGCTAACGTCCAAGCTTGCTAAACAGTGCAGAGAATCAATAAAAGAAGACCTCAAAGACAGAGAGCAGAAATACTAGAAGATGCAGCAGAAGCCCGGAAAAGCATTTGCACCGCCCGCCTGTCCTTCGCCAACTATAAGACCAAGATGACTGCCCTCCGACGCCCTGATGGATCTATCACATCTTCCAGAAAGGCAATGGAGAAGATTATCTAGGACTTCTACTCAAATCTCTTTGATAGCCACATCCACCTGCCCACATACCAAATTCCATAGGATGGATATGTCATTCCCAACATTCTCCCTTCTGAAATCCGACATGCCATCTCGTAGGTAAAGAAGGGAACACACCAGGCCCAGACAAAGTCAGATACAAACACCTGAAGAATCTGCCGTCTGTACTCATCAATACACTAGCTCGGCTCTTCACGCGCTACCTGTCCGAATGCAAGGTGCCCTCCCAATGGAAAACCAGCAGGACAGTTCTATTGTTCAAGAAGGGAGACATTCATGACATCGGCAACTATCGCCCCATCTGCCTGTTGTCTGTCATCTACAAGCTGTTTACATGAGTCATCCTGAACAGGATTAGCAGAACACTAGATGAAGGACAACCATGCGAGCAAGCAGGCTTCCAGAAAGGATGCAGCACAATCGACCATATCCACACGGTAACCAAGCTCATTGAGGTTTGTAGGGAGTACAAGATGCCGCTCTGTCTCATGTTCATTGATTTAAGAAAGCCTTTGATTCTGTGGAGACTGAAGCGGTCATCGAAGCCCCTAGCCAAACAGGGTGTTCAAACCCAATACATCAAGATCCTTCTTGAGCTGTATTACAGATTCACCATCAGGATCTCACCATTCTACAAAGAAGTGATCATTAATGTGAAAAGAGTGGTTTGACAGGGTGATACCATTTCACCAAAACTCTTCAGCGCCACCCTCGAGAACACCATGCAACAATTAGAATGGGAAGGAATGGGAGTGAAGATAGATGGTCGGCAACTACACCACCTCCACTTCACTGATGAAGTGAAGAATAACACCAAACATTAGCCAAGCGGCACAAATGCTGGCTGACTTCAACCGAGAATATGGAAAGATAGGTCTACAGCTGAATCTAAAAGAAAACCATGTTTATGAAAAATGGACTAGTTCCAGAGGCCCCATTCACTCTCAATGGAACAAACATCTCTGAATGCAACAGTTATGTGTACCTAAGTCGAGAAATCAACATGATGAACGACCTAAAACCTGAGCTGCGCAGGGAGGAAGAGAGCAGCATGGAATGCCTTCAATGGCATCGAAGAAATAGCTAAAAAGGACAAAGAACGTCTGGCTCCGGGCACATCTCTTTGACTCCACCGTACTCCCTGCATTAACATATGCCTCAGAGACCTGGGCCCTACAAAAGCAGGATGAGAATGTTATTTGGGTCTCCCAGAGAGGAATCGAAAGATCTATGCTTGGAATATCACACCTAACTCAAGTGAGAGAAGGAATCCGGAGTTCTGACCTCCGTCACTATTCCAGAATTAGGGATGCTGTCTCGTTTGCCAAGGCATCAAAAATCAGATGGGCTGGACATGTAATGCGATTTGGAGACAAACGCTGAACTAGAGCCGTTACCAACTGGATCCCACGGGATGTCAAAAGATCACGCGGCCGCCCACCTACAAGATGGTCAGACTTCCTTGTCAAGGCCCTGAAGGAACGATTTGAGGCTCTTCATATTCCTGAATCAACCAGATGCCATTGGGCTACATTGGCACGTGATAGGGTCCAATGAAATGTTACTGGCATCCGCTCGAGCAAATCGATGAATAACGGGATTCAAGTGGTCAAGTGATCAAGTGAAAGGAGCAAAGTGTCCAAACTGAGTAAGGAAAGCCTCTTCAACAAGTGATGCTGGGAAAACTGGACAGCTACATGTAAAAAAAATAAATTTGGACCTGTGTCTAACACCTTGCACATAAATCAGATCAAAATGGATTAAAGATCTCAATATCAGACCTGAATCCATGAAAGTACGTTGAAGAAAACATAAGAAAAACCCTCCACGACATTGAAGCTAAAGACATCTTCAAAGGTGAAACACCATTAACAAAGCAACATATTATACAGAAAATATAAACATATGGGACTACATGAAACTAAAGAGCTTCTGCACCTCGAAAGAAAACAGTGACCAAGATAGAAAGACAGTCCACAGAATGGGAAAGAATAGTCACCCAATACCCATCTGATAAGGGGTTAATATCCAGGATATATCAGGCACTGGTACAGCTATATAAGAAGAAAACAGCCAACCCCATTAAAAAATGGGGAGAAGAGATGAACAGAAACTTTGACAAGGAAGAAATTCGAATAGCCAAAAGGCATATGAAAAAATGCACATCATCACTAATCATCAGAGAGATGTGAATCAAAACAACAATGAGATATCACCTCACACCACAGAGAATGGCCCATATCCAAAAGGGTAAAAGCAACAAGTGCTGGCGTGGATGCGGGAAAAGGGAACTCTCATACATTGCTGGTGGGAATGTCGGCTTGTACATCCTTTCTGGAAAACAATATGGACATTCCTCCAAAGACTAGAAATTGAGCTCCCTTTTGACCCAGCCATACCACTCCTGGGAATATACCCTGGGAAGCCAAAAACACACAGCGGAAACACCATCCGCACTTTTATTTTCATAGCAGCATATTCACAATAGCCAGAACCTGGGAAACAACCAGTGAAGGAGGAGCCTGAGAGGAGAAAGAAGGGCAAAGAATAAAAGTCAACACAACAATAAGAATCAGAGGCTCTGCCTGCCAGCAGAGGTCAAGGTGAGACTAGCATTTGTCGGCCTTAATAAGTGTGTGGGTCACCCAGGAGATGGTCTGGGAAGTATGGGGTGAGGAGTGGCTGGCCATGCACCCTAGTTCTGGGATGCTCTGGGGTGCTGTGTGTCCTAGCACTCGGGAGATGCTAACTCTGGCTATCCCTTTACTACACCATCATCAGATGGGTAAAGATAAGAAAGGGGTAGAACCATTCTTGCATCAGTATGCATGGCTGGAAAACAGAACCCTAGAGAGTGTCGGCATTTTCTTTTATGTCTCTTTACAACAAGACCAGAGCTGTTAAACTTTTTAACTATATGATGTTTATATATAATCTATATAGCAGTGTTGGCAACTGATTGCCCCCAAATAATTTTTAATGTGGGATAAATAAAAATGTTTTATAAAAAAAGAGTCCAAAGAAATGCAATGAAATGTTAGTTGGAAGAAAATTAATTAAAAGAGAAGAGTACCTGAGGAGCTGATTTTTTGCTGGGGTGAGCAGGAGACACTATATTGAAAGAGACCAGGAGAGGCACAAGATCACAAAGAACACTGGGACTAACCTAGACAGGTGGAATATGAGACCCGTTAACTTCTATGGTCTCTTTGGCTTCATTTATTTTGATAGTTTGTTTTGTTTTGGCTTTTTGAGTCATACCCAACAATGTTTAGGGGTTACTCCTAGCTCTGCACTCAGGAATTACTCCTGGCAGTCCTTGGGGAACCATATGGGATGCGGGGGTCGAACTCAAGTCAGCTGCATGCAAAGCAAACGCCCTGCCTGCAGTACTATAACTCTGACCCCTCTATGGTCTCTTTTGAAGTTACTTCATATCTTCTCCCTCTTCTTATGCATTTACGAATGTGGCCAGTATCAAGCCTAGGTCTATATTACTGAGTGTCCCCAAATTTTACATCCACCTGGAACCACAGAAAGTCTCTTCATGAGAAACAGAATCTTTGCAGCTGCAATTAGTTAAAATGAGGTCATACTGGATTAAGGTGACTCTAAGTCCAATGACTGGTGTCATTATTTTAAAAGCCATGACCCAACAATTCTGCTTTTGGGTATCTACCCCCAGGACCAAAATTTTAAAAAAAAAACATTCATTCGAAAGAACATATACACACCATTATTCATTGCTCGCTCAGTACAATGGCTGAGATTTGGAATCAACCTGGATGTTCAGCGACAGATCAGTGGATCTCGAAGATGTGGCAGGTATGGAACACCACGCAGGAGTAATTCCTGAGTGCAGAGTCAGGAGAAACCCCTGAGCATTGCCGGGTGTGACCCAAAAAGAAAAAAAAAAAAAAATCATCTGGGCAGAGGCAGAGGACACAGAGGGAAAGACAGCTTCGTGTAGATGCAGGAGAGATTGGAGTAATGGAACTACAAACCCCAGGTAATTGGCAACATCCAGAAACAAAAAAGCGGATCTAGGAGATGGTTTAAGGGGCTGGATGGGTGGAACTGGAATACATGAGGTTAAATAAAGAAAATCAGAATAAGAAAAATAAACACAGGATGATATCACTTAATTGTGGTATTTAGAATAACTGGATGAGGGAAGGAAAATGTTTTTAAGGGGGGGCTGACTCACCTTTGGCTGAATCATGCTTTGCATGAAAGCAGGAGGCAGGGTTCAGTCCCTGGCCCCCATGCTTCCCTGAGCACCACTGGAAGTAGCCCTCAAACAACAAACAAACCAGAAGTGGGAGAGGGCAGGGGGCAAGTTCACCTGGGAATCTCCTGAAAGGACCGACCTGACGACTCCTTGATTTTCTTTAACTCTGGCCTCCTGAGCCTTGAGAGAATAATTTTGTGATGTTATACAGACCACAGCTTGCAGTCATTTATTACGACAGTCCTGGAAAACCATGCAGACCCAAGTACCGAAATCACTGCTGCTGCAACAGACTCCTACAATGCGGAAGTGTGTGGGACCTGGGGGGAGGGAAGATGAAAGAAAATATTGAGGTAAAGATAGAAAAATGACTCAAATGCTTTGGAGATATTGGCAGTTTAAAAAAATGTACTTACAAAGGGAATTGTTGCTAGAAAAATGGACTCATAAGGGAATCTAGATACGAGCTTGAAGGGGGTGAAAAAGTGGGCAGAGGAAGCTATCCTTTTAAAGAAAACACATTGTCACAGAAAATTACTAGAAATGTGACCGTTAAAGAAGGTTCTGGCGAGAGCTCAGCTGCAGTGAGGAGCATGGCATTGGAAACAGGAGAACAGGAGCTATTGTTACAAGCGGACAGAGCTGGGCTGTATTGAGCTGGGGTTGGGTGAAAAATGGGACTTGGAGAGGATGAGCTTGCGTGTTTAGCTGAGACATTTCCCTATTAAAA
Source organism: Cryptotis parvus (assembly GCA_021461705.1). NCBI lineage: Eukaryota > Metazoa > Chordata > Mammalia > Eulipotyphla > Soricidae > Cryptotis > Cryptotis parvus. The sequence continues at coordinate 26,462 of JAJIBD010025331.1, read as the reverse complement.
GATAGAAAGTGCAACATTGGCAGCTTGGACTTAAAGAACCAGGGATGGGACGAAAGGAAAGCCATCTGCTGGCTTCTGATATTCTGTCAGCAGGAAACTAGTCACTGGAGCTACTCCCAGTGGACATGTGCTACTCTTCAGGAAAAGAGGAAAATGACAGTGAAGGTGGATCAGAGGCAGTGGATGTCTGTGGTTTTCCTACAGAAAGGAACAATCATAGTCCCGGAGAGATAGGACAGCAGGTCTGGCTCTTGCCTTACAAGTACCTGGCCCAAGTTTGATCCCCAACACCTCATATGGTCTCCTGAGCACCACCAGGACTGACCCCTGAACACAGAGCCGGGAGTAATCCCTGAGCACTGATGGGTAAGGTCCAAAACAGAAACAGCCAAAAAGCATCAGCCAAGATATCAGGGACTGATCCCTCTATTCGTATCCTGCCCACAGATTGGAGAGGAACATGCAGCAACCACGGAGACAGAAACCAGGGGGCTTAAGTATCTGCAATCATGACAGATTAGCAATTAGAGGCAATTTTCCAGGCACCACATCCACCTCCAGAGGCTGGTGGGGTCCTGCGGGGAGAGGAGTCTGAATAATTACTGAAACGCAATTTTCCATTACCCTTGAGGGATGAAGACACAGCATCATTATTAGGTTGTTTTAAAGGAAATGAACCCTTATATTTCTTACACACTTGAACGGCTGAGATTTACATCTACCCAAGGTTTCCAAATTGTCCTTCTAAAAAAGAGGTTAGCCCACATGACATATCTTTAAACAATTTATGACCGTCACTGTTTCCTTAGATCCGGGAACTCTAGATGTAACTGTTACCTACTGCTGCGTAACAAATGACTCCACAACTTACCATCTTGCAGCAACAATGATTTATTATCTCTTATGATTCTATTAATTGGTTGGGAAATTCCTCGTCACTTCTCTGAGGCTGAGTCATTTGGCTGCATGCAGCCGGAGGCTGAGCAAGACTGGGACACCCAAAGTAGCCTCACTTGCTGCCTAAGGCTAGCGTCAGCTGGACATTGCGCATCCTCTCATTTTCACTATGCTAAACTGGTTTCTTCCCACTGTGTCTCAGGACAGCATCCTAAGACTGGGACATAAAAAAAGCCTAACTCCTGAAAATCAAACAGCATCACTCTATCACCTTCTGTTGAAAAGAAAGCTACTGAGGCTGGAGAGACGCACCTCCAGCTAAGCACCTGCCTGGCCTGTGTGACGTCCTGAGTCCAACCCCTGGCGCAGCACAGCCCCCTCGAGCACTGCTAAGCGCTCGGGGGGGGGGCCTAGCATCCCTGGGTGTGGCCCTAAAAAAGGAAAAGAAAAAGACCATTATTAAGCCAGCCGAGACTCAGGAGTTCATTTTTTTTTCTTTTCGGGTCACACCCAGCAATGCTCAGTGGTTACTCCTGGAGGTGCTCAGGGACCATATGGGATGCCGGGGATCCAACACAGGTGAATGCATGCAAGGCAATGCCCTCCCCACTGTGCTGTCTCTCTGACTCTATTTCTATTCCTTCTTATCCAAGCGAGTAGTGTTTTTGCCAGGACAACTTTCTCCTTTTTTATGATATTTTAAAAATTATAGTTTAAAAATATTTAAAATGGTAACTATGTAAGTCCCTGTATAACACTACGGTTACAACAACGTAACCCTTAGGATTTTGATGCCCAAAAGTACCGCCTCCCACCACCACCGAGTGTCTGGAGCAGCCGGAGAGGCCCTTATTGACCAGGCTCCACAGCTGAACCCCTCCCTGCAACATTCTTTGCTCACTCAAGTCATAAGGCCAGTCAGGAGTCTGCATGGGAAAGAATCACGAAAGGTGTGAGTCTGAGGGTCTCTTTCACCAGGACCCTAAAAGGTTGGTCTGGGTCTCTCTAGAGCAAAGCAGAGGCTCTGGCCCAGAGGAATGCTCAGTCAACTTTGGCAGTGAATGTGGGGACCACCCCTTCTGAGCGGGAGAGGGACGCCACCCAGCACCCCCACACCCTTCTCAGCTCAGAGTCCCACTCCCTTCTCCTCACTCACCCAGAGGAGAGGCCAAACACATTTGATACTTCCAGCGGCCACACAGCCCAACCCACTTACCGCCGGGGTTCATCAGACCTGGGTTGCCATGGCATGAGTGCCCCAGTGAGGACCAGCCCAGAGAGGCTTCCCCAGGGAAGCTCCGTCCACAGGTCCAGCGTAAAGGGAAGAGAACGAGAGCAAGTATGGGAGTGTCCCCACCACAAGAGAGCCTCCTGCTTACTCCTGGGGGCCGACTCAACCCCCAAGACCCCAAACGACCACACAAGGCTCTACCCCCAACACAGATAGAAACTGAGACCCAGAGAGCATTCTCTGGGTTCTCTTGGGCAGTCACTGATAAGGGCTAGACTTCAACCAAGCCTTGAGGAGAGGGAGCTAGAGAAATGGATTGGAAGCGGAGAGAGGAGACAGGAGAGGCACTTGCGTTGTGTGGATAACTCAGGTTGGTTCTCAGTAACCCACATGGTCCCTAAGCACCGCCAAGAGTGATCTCTTAGCACAGAGGTAGGAATAAGGCATGGAGAGGGGAGGGCAGGGGCAGGGGAGGGAGGGAGGAATGGGGAAGGGAGGGGGGTGGGGGGGGAGGCGAGGAATAGGCTAATCCATGCACTGTCCCTACAGCCTGAACTTGCGAGTTCTTCCTATCCTTCCGTAGGAATCTTGCCTCCACCCCAGCCCCAGTGGAGGCGCCCCAGACAGGCTGGCTCAGGGCCCTTCCCTCGGCCCCTCCTTGCCTCTGCTCTCCCCAGGCTTCAGCCACCCCTCAGCCTGCCCAGCCCAGCTGCCCACAGCCCACCCACCTCCGCTGCTCTTCGGCCCCTTTGCAGCCCCAGCTCTGTGCCCTCCGGCAGGCGTGAGGGTCCCTGATGGCCGCGTTCTCTCTGACAGGCAGATGGATGTTTCTCTCTCCAGAGAAGCTCTTAGAACCCAGGAAAATGTGCGCGCTCTGACTCTCTCCGGCTCCTCTGAGGGCCGTCCACCTGCCCCAGCACCCCTTTCCTCTCTGGGTTTTAAAGAATAAATCTCCTGGGACAGGAATCCTGGAGAGAGGCGGCGCACCCAGACACAAGCCCACACTCCGATGCCGATGCCGGCACACGTGCCCATGTGGACGGGAACACAGGGGCCAGCGCCACGGAGGCGCGCGAGCACCCTCCTCCCTCACCCTGGGGGCGCCATGGGAGCACCGCGAACACGGAGTCACCGTGAGCGGACAAGCGTGGGAAGCTACGTCCCTTCTGACCATCCACGGGCTCTGGGTCAGGTAGGGCCTCTCTACCATCTGGGGGTTCAGGCTGGGCTGTGGCCTGTGGCCTGTTGCCTGGGGAAATAAGGATAGAGGGGGCTCTCTGGAGGGAGGAGATGTGCTCTGAGGGAGGCCCGCGCTCTCCCGGACGCAGCAGTCCCAAGCTGGCACCGCCTCCAGGGAGGGTCCAGTTGCCCACACAGCCTGCCAAGGCCAGAAAATGGCACCAGCAGGTCCAAATCTGAAGGATGCTCCCGCGCTGAGCACCCACCACCAGTCCCAGCTAAGAGACAGAAACAAAGTCCCCTCACACAGCCCTGCTGCCCCGCAAGAGGAATCTCAGACCCTGACTTGCTGCCACAGCAGGTTTCCAGGATCGATGGTATGCAGAGCATTTACAGCGACGGGGAGGGGCTGCCCCCAGCCTCCCTGACACCAGAAATAAATGATTCCGCGAACAGAGAACCACTCAGACACGGCCCCGTGACCCATCACAGACACTTCACCTTGAGGAATTAGCGGTGCTGGCGGCAGCGCCCACGGGGCCAGGATGTGTGCGCAGCTCCCGCTCAGGCCACGCACCCAGACACCAGACCCCCATAGCCCTGGCAGGCAGCAGCCCCCTCCCAGCCAGGGCTTGGGCAGCTGGAAGCCCAGGCCTTTGGGGGCAGCTGTGTGGAAGGCGCTGTCTGTGCAGAAGGAAATGGGGGTTTATTCTCCTTAGCAGAAAACCGAGTTTATACTTCTCACGGAGGCTGCCGCAAGCTCTAGATGGCATAAAGCTAGAGAGAGCACAGTGGGGAGGGTGTTAGCTTCGTAACGTGGTTGACCCGGATTCAGTCCCTGGGCCTCTGAGCACCACTATCCCAGAGTGCAGAGCCAGGAGTAAGCCCTGTGAGAGAGAGAGAGAGAGAGAGAGAGGAAGGAAGGAAGGAAGGAAGGAAGGAAGGAAGGAAGGAAGGAAGGAAGGAAGGAAGGAAGGAAGGAAGGAAGGAAGGAAGGAAGGAAGGAAGGAAGGAAGGAAGGAAGGAAGGAAGGAAAGGAAGGAAGGAAGGAAGGAAGGAAGGAAGGAAGGAAGGAAGGAAGGAAGGAAGGAAGGAAGGAAGGAAGGAAGGAAGGAAGGAAGGAAGGAAGGAAGGAAGGAAGGAAGGAAGGAAGGAAGGAAGGAAGGAAGGAAGGAAGGAAGGAAGGAAAGAAGGAAGGAAGGAAGGAAGGAAAGGAAGGAAGGAAGGAAGGAAGGAAGGAAGGAAGGAAGGAAGGAAGGAAGGAAGGAAGGAAGGAAGGAAGGAAGGAAGGAAGGAAGGAAGGAAGGAAGGAAGGAAGGAAGGAAGGAAGGAAGGAAGGAAGGAAGGAAGGAAGGAAGGAAGGAGAGGCAGGCCAGCCCTGGAGTTCCCTGGAGGGTGTGGCCCCACAGCCTGCTAACTCCCACAGTGTCTCAGGAGTCCCATAGGAGCCACACGGCTCACAAGGATGCGGTCAGCTGCCACTGGACAGCTGAAGCTCATTCTTCCTGGTGGCTGAGTCCTCCCCTACAGTGGAACGGGGCGGGTCCTCCCCTGCAATGACGCCTCGCTCCCTCCAGTCTCTGAGTTCAGTGTCTAGAGTCAAAGGTCCTCATTGCAGGCAGAGTGAGGGCAGCCCTCTCCCCATTCCTGGTGTCAGAGGGGTCCAGGGCAGTGCTGCTCAGGGCTCCCATTAGGAATTTTAGGGTGATCTTGCCCTTTTGACCCTTCCAGCCATCCTATCTCGCATGCCTTAGCTTCCAGACATGCCCCTGGCAGCTGGAGATGGAGATCAGGCAGGGCTGGACCCAAAATGACTTTGTCCCTTAATGCCTCTCTGGAGAAACCCGTGGGGCCGGCCACCTCTGCGCTGTGGTGAGGTCACACAAGAGGATCTATCGTATGTGCCCCCTCCCTCCCCAGGGTGGCAGACATAGAGGCCAGCATCACTTAGCAGCGGGGACACAATCAGAGAAAAGCACCAATGGTCACTGTGTCACTGTGCGTCACGCACACCTCCATGAAAACCAAGGCCAGATAGGACAGCCCAGTGGTTTTCAACCATTATTTATATACCTGTGGAGACACTGTTGTTGTTGTTGTTGTTGTTGTTGTTGTTGTTGTTGCTTTTTAGGTCAGGGGTTATTTCTGGCTCTACACTCGGGAATTACTCCTGGTGGTACTAGGGAACCATATGGGATGCTGCGGATCAAACCTAGGTCAGCCATGTGTGAGGCAAATGCCCTACCCGCTGTGCTATTGCTCTGGCCCCTGTGGAGACACTTTGAGGAATGCCAAGTCAGAAATGTGAAAAGAAACAGCTTGTTTATGCACTTTGTACATTTGTGTTTCAATCTAGGATTAGAAAACAAACATTTTATCCCGGCATGTCACGCTTGTGTTTAGTGGCAGGAGCTTCTGAGTGAGCTGCCAGGACATTTCTGCAGACGGACACAGTTCTGTGGATGAACCTTTCAAACCTCGGGTGCTGGCACCTGCCGGCCTGCCCCTGACTGAAACCTCGTCTGTCAACCTCACCCAGATTCTGCATTGTTGAAAGCCAGGTGTCAGGCCTCCCACCGACTCTGCTCGCCCTTCCGTCCCCAACCTGGCTATCCCAATCTATCCCTGCCTAACTTGAGCGTGCTCGTGAGGTCAACCTGCTACCATGGATGACATACAAACACAGGCTCAGTGTCAGAGTGAGGTCAGAAACCAGGCCTGGCCAGGCACGACCCACCACCAGCCATGCCTGAAATGGCCCCAAAAGCCGAATCCTGTGCGCAGCCCCATGGCTCTCAGCAGGCTGAGCCTGCACCTCCTCCGGGGGGCTTGGATCCAGGATGTGAAGCCAGTGCTCCCCCACCAAGCCCTCAGAGGCTGCAGCACCCCCAGACCAGAATCAACACCTCCTCCTACAGCCAGCTCCAGCTCCACCCAGCGGCTCTGAGACAGGCCCTGAGGCCTGAAGACCCCACAGCACTTTGGGCTTGGGCAGATACTGGAAGAGAGAGAGGCGCCAGCCTCTTGACAGAACCAAATACTCACTTTCTCCCCCACAACAGCCCCGCCCAGGACCCTCACCAGCTGAGAGGCTCCTTGGGAAAGAAAATACAGCTTAGAATTGGCTGCAACCAAGTGAAAGACTCTTCCGGTAGGCAAGAGAGGGCCCTGCCCTGAAGACCAGAGGCTATAACTAGGGTTTGAATCTTCCCTTGCAGCTTCAGAGAGATCGTGGGGCTCAGAACATTCCACCCCTAACATGCAGCTTGGGGTCTAGTGAGCAGAAATCCTGAAAAATCAGCAAATGCCCAAGCGTTCGCTGCCTTTCCCCTTTCTTGCACAAAACAGCTCCTGTGCCCTGAGAATGGTGAGACCAGGAAAAGGAGGTCACTATCCACCATGTTCAAATGACTCTGAATAGGCAAACCTGCTCACAGAGCCACCTTCCTTAGTTCCTCCACTATGGAGGGGAGAGGCCCACCACCCCCCAACCAAAACCTTTTGTTATCTTGGCACAGCCCCACCACCTACTGGTCTTTGCGACAACAAAGTAGCTGCACTCAGGTCTTCTTGGGGTTTCCATTTGCCTTCTGGAGATTCCCCTGGTCATGCACCAATATCAAGAAGTGTGTCTGCTTTTCTCTCATTAACTTCGTCTTCTGTCATCTTAATTCTAGTTCTTCAGTGGGGTTGGCTTACACTGGGCAGTGCTCAGGGCCCACACTTGGCTCTGCCCAGGGAACCAGATGCAGTGCCAGGACCCAAACCATCACTGTGGATGCAGTCACTTGCTGGGGCAATGCCTTGACCTCACTGCTACCTCCTTGGCCCATAATTTATTTATTTTCTTTCTTTAATCCCTTTCCTGTGTGTGGTGGTGTGTCAGTCACGCACGGGCGGAGGTGCCTGTGCGCTGCTGGTGGCCCTGGAAGTCACAGAGGTGGTAGCTCCAGAGGTCACAGCCGGGCCTCAGTCCAGACGAGGGGGAACTTCTTTACTCCCCTTCGTGAGCAGCTCGGAGCCTGACGTGTCTCAGGTCTGCTGGTCATTCGAATACCCCCTAACTTTCCTACAGCTCAGACTTCTCACCCTTCTCAGTTTCTCTGACTCCTTGAAGGGGCCTCTCGCCATCTGTCACACAGAAGTTAGGCAGCTGACCTTTGCAGGCCATGGCGAAGCTAGCAGCAGCTCAGTTGGGTCCTAAAATCAACTCTGCAAGGAATGTGGAAACTCCCCGAATATGAGGGCTGGCACCTCCATGGCCTGTGGCCTGTTAAAGGTCTGACTCTCTGGGGCTTCGCCCCAAGGAAGAACAGGTTCCAAATGAAACAGAGGGGACAGACAGCAGTAAGGCACTTGCCTTGCATGCAGCCAACCCAGGTCAATCCCCAATACCCCATCCAGTCCTCTGAGCCCTCCAAAAGTGATCCATGAACAGAGAGTGGGGGGTTTGGGGTTGACTAGTAGAAGCCCACCCTGTTCTAGAAATTCAGAAAGTGAATGCAGGAACATAAATGAGCAGAATCGCACATAACAACCCAGAAAAAAGTCATGACTTTATCAGAACCATTCCCATATATGGGCTGTAATGGTAAATGTAATTAGTACCAGCTGTGGGCACGAGGATGGAGGATGGGCAGGAAATGAGGGTCTTTGGTGATGGTGGAGCACACTGGAGGTGGGATTGGTGTTGAATGATGAATCCTCCTAACAACTGTATTGTGAAAAACTTTGTACTTTGTAAATCAAGGTGTTTAGATAAAGTAAAATAAATATTTTTTTTAAAACTTTAAAATAAATTAAAGGAAACACAGGTTGATAACTACAGTCCAACGGAGAGTGAATCAACACAAAAACAAAGCCGGGTCCAGGAAGATGTTGCTGGAGCACAGGTTCGGCATGCAGGAGCCCCAGTTTCAATCCCCAGCACCACACAGGTCCCCCGGACGTGGCCACAGTAGCCCCTGAGCACCAGTGAGCATATTGCCTCCTCCAACAAAATGTTTTTCGTTAACAAATGGGGACATTGGACATTTTTAAATAAATCTAATTTATTTATTTAATTTATTTATTTTAAAGTTTTAAAATCCTTGCTTTTCACAGCAAAAAGTCGGACTAGAGGCTATCTCACGGTGGTGTAGTAAAGGATTTCATAAGAAGAAATCCTACTGAAGAGAAGAAATTATTTTCACAGCAAAAAGTCGGACTAGAGGCTAATACTCAAAATACACGAAGAACTCCTGAAGCTCAACCTTAATAAAATAAGCAATTCAGCTTCTTTAGGTGGGCAGAAGACCAAAAGAGACACTTCTTCAAAGAAAGCATAAAGGGTCGAGACAATAGTACAGTGAGTAGGACACCTCCTCACAGGCAGCCCACCCATGTTCCAGCCTCAGCATCCCCAGCATCCCATACAGTTACTCGAACATCCCAGGAGTGACTCCTGAGTGCATAGCCACAAGTAACCTCGGGCTGTGGCCCCCCAAAAACTAAGAAGACATAAAGGCGGACAACAGGCACATGTGTTCATCATCTCTTCCTGTTAGGAAAATGAAGATCAAACAGTGGTTGGTGATATCACCTCACTTTCGTGAGAAAAGCACGATATGGGGGAGAAGGGAGACCCTTGTTCACTAGTGGGTATGACTGTTGGCATTGGGAAACCAGCTGAGAGATGTCTGTGAAAAATTAAGGGGATTCGGGAGATAGTTCAAGTGGTTGAAGCACGTGCTTTGCATATGTGAGACCCTGACTTCCATCCCTGGGACTCTGAGCCCCAATCACTGCCAGGGTGGCTCTAGAGGCCCTGTAAGTTCTATTGAATGAGTCCCTATAAAAAATTAGTGGGCCGAAGATGGCTCAGGGACCTGCATGGAAAGCATGAAGTCATGAGTTGGATCCACCTACAATGGCTCAGTGGCTCAGGGACCTGCATCACAAGCATCAAGTCATGAGCTGATCCATCTGCACACACTGAGCACAGTCCTGGCAGCTCCGCTGAGCTTTCAACACCACAAGCAAATACTGACCTCAGCCAGCCAGGCTTGTGCAAACACAGCAACCAAAGGGCACAGACTCAGGCAAGCACTGTGACTAAAGACTAAACACGGACAGTACCACAGCCAGGAAGGGGGGAGGGTGTTACGGAGTGCACAAGGACAAGCAGAGCAACTAAAGAAGTGCTAAAGGAGTGTGAACTCCAGGAACAAGCCTGCATCTGATATCACTGCGCTGATATCAGCAGAAGGCAGGCAAGGAGCAGGGCAGAAAATGGGAGAGAGAGAGAGGGAGAGGAAGGAGAAAAGGAGGCAAACAAAAGGAAGAGGATGGAAAGAGAAAGGAGGGAAGGGGAGTGTGGGAGGGAAGGAAAGGAAAAGGGAGGAGTAAGAAGAGGAAGGGAAGAAAAAGAAAAGACAGTGCAAGACTTCGCCTTGCATGCTGCCAACCCAGCTTTGACCCCTAGCTCACGTACTGTCCCTCACTCTCTGCTGGAAGTGATGCATGAGTACTCCTGATGGATGGTTGGTTGGTTGGTTGGTTGGTTGGTTGGTTGGTTGGTTGGCTGGTTGGTTGGTTGGTTGGTTGATGGGTTGGTGGGTTGGTGGGTTGGTGGGTTGGTTGGTTGGTTGGTTGGTTGGTTGGTTGGTTGGTTGGTTGGTTGGTTGGTTGGTTGGTTGGTTGGTTGATGGGTTGGTTGGTTGGTTGGTTGGTTGGTTGGTTGGTTGGTTGGTTGGTTGGTTGGTGTGTTGGTTGGTTGGTTGACTGATCGATTGGTTGATTGACCAAAAGAAAAAAATAGCAGAACCATGGCGGAGTCCCACCTGGCACGAGAAAGATGCGTGGCCCAAGGATGAGAGGGCAACAGATACAGTGGTGGAAAGTAGAAGGAGAGAGTCACTCCCATCCTGAAAGGAGCCACTCCAATACGGGTGGGGGCATCCACCCCAGTGCTCCCCCCCAGTGTACTCTCTGCCTGCAGATACTAGGCGGCACCCTGCAGGTTCTTCCGGGAGTTCCAGTTGATATACCAGCAGCTAGATCCTAGTTAAGATTTTTTAAATTTTTTATGATCATCATGTTTTTATTATAACACCATGAGATAGACATTTACAAAGCTGTTCATGATTGGGTTTCAGTCATACAATCTTGCAGCACCCACCCTCCACCAGTGCACATTTCCCACCACCATTGTCCCCTGATTCCCTCCCCCTCCCCCAGCCTACCTCTATTGCAGCACTTTGCCTCTTCTCTCTCTCTCTCTCTCTCTCTCTCTCTCTCTCTCTCTCTCTCTCTCTCTCTCTCTCTCTCTCTCTCTCTCTCCCTTCTCTTACATAGTGTGGCTTGTAACACATACATTCAGGGGTTATCATGTATCCTGGTTTGGATTTGGCAGTTTATTTCATCTATACAGTGACGTGTGTGTGTGTGTGTGTGTGTGTGTGTGTGTGTGTGTGTAAGGGGGGGAGAGAGAAGAGAGAAGATGACAGAGAGATAATGAGAGAGATAGTGAGATAGTGAGAGAGATAGTGAAGAGATAGAGAGAGAGATAGTGAGAGAGATAATGAGAGAAAGAGATAATGGGAGAGATGAGAGAGATAATCAGAGAGATAGAGAGAGATAATGAGAGAAATAGTGAGAGATAATGAGAGAGATGAGAGAGATAGTGAGAGAGATAATGAGAGAAAGAGATAATGGGAGAGATGAGAGAGATAATGAGAGAGCTAGTGAGAGAGATAATGAGAGAAATAGTGAGAGATAATGAGAGATGAGAGAGATAGTGAGAGAGATAATGAGAGAAAGAGACAATGAGAAAGATGAGAAAGACAGTGAGAGAGATGAGAGAAAGAGATAATGAGAGAGAGAGAGAGAGAGAGAGAGAGAGAGGGGTGATCATTACTTTAAAATCGGCTGCAGTCAGAGTGTACCGAGGGATGCCGGAATCCCTCTGAGGGAGGGAGCTGCTCTTTTGTTTGGGGAACACCTTAATGAATCTTTTAATTATGTGAAGAGAAGCCTTAGGGCTGCTCTGGATAGGAAGGATAAGACCAAGAGAATGCTAAATTGCATGAAATAATAATCTCAGGGGAATTTACAAGATCCCAGGAGGTAGAGTTAGGAAAGGGGTCCCTGGCACATGGAAAGGGGGATGCCTAAGGCCAAAGCAGCCCAGCAAGGAGCCTCCTTCCGCCCCTCGCCCCCTCCTGGCACAGGCCCAGCTAGGGCAGCCTCAGTTTAGATGGTTTAGATGCTCAGGGGGTGGCACTTTGGAGAGTGGGAGGCTGAGGGGTCAGGATAATAGGTCTCAGCTATTTCTCTCCTGGGTCTGAGGATCTTCTGATACAGGTCTCTCCCACTCTGACAGCAGAATGTCTGGATTTGGTATGACTTAAAGGGTTTGTGGAGAGCTTGGGAATACTCAAAAATGCTTCCCAATAAATTTAGGATAATAGTGTTTGTGGTTTCCCCAAATCAGTCTTACAAGTGGTACCAATAACATTCTGGATCTTTGAAATAATACGACCAAGGGTAAAACCCACAGACAGCACAGCAGGAGGTGGGAGGGGGCACCTGGTCACTGCATCATCATCAACAGCAAAGGGAAGGAAGAGGGGAGAATATTCTAGAACCTATAGAACAATAGAACAACTGCCTGCATGTATGAGGCCCTGGGCTTGATTCCGTGGCATCATATTGCAGGAAAAAGGAGAGAAAAGGACGTTCCATTTGGATAGCTAGGGGTGGGGAGGGGCCACCTACAAAGCAACATTGTCATCTGGGGCTTACCTCAATTTCTCTGAGAGTCAGGGAGGTGAAGTCAGAGGCCCCCGGGGCGCCTTATGCAGGACCAAAGAGAGATGACCACTTTCTCCTGACCCACCCCTGCCACCTCGAGATCAGCTGAGAAGGCTAGAACTGATAAAGTCTGTGATAACCCCCTTATTGGCATGGTCCAGAGACCTGCCAGCCCCACTATGTGGCCATTAAACCACACCTGACGCCCTCTTGACCGGAGGCACAGGAGTTAATTCCCACCACCTGATTTCTCTGGGAGCCATGGACTTTGGCTGGAGCAAGAAATTGCTCTTTGCAAGAAAGGTAAGCTGGTCCCTAGGCTTACCCAGGCCTCACAGGTACTTGCCCTTCTCACAGAAAGTACTTTCAAGAGGAGACAAGCAGTGAAGTATAAACAGGTTTTATTGGGCAGTTTTGAGGAAGGGAAGGAGGCAGAGAAACAGAGGGAGAGTAAGGCACCCAAGAGAGAACACGGGCTTCTCCAGAAGCGAAGAGGGCCCTGGTACACATCTCAAAAGGGGAGATCCTGGTAACACATGTGCTCGGGTACCACATGTGCTGGGCCATGCAGGCCCGAGCAGCACATGCACACGCTTCCTTTGTTCAAGGTGGCTTTTATAGAGCATATTCCCAAGGTGCCCCATGTGGGGTTTCTAGCTAGGTTCCAATCTGTTGCTAGGGTTGTTGCCAAGGAGGCAGAGTCAGGAGCAGTTAATTGCCTTTGAAATCCCTTTCCTGGGGGCCTTTGTTCCTACAAAAGCGCCTCTCAGAGGGATCCAGCCCTCTCTGGGTCTGTTGGCGCCAGGTGAAACCTTATCAGGCCTTAGTTCCAGTGTCTGCAAAGTGGGCTTTTTGCAGCCATTGGCTATTGCTTTATTACTTCTTAAGAATTCCATTGCCGGGAGGGGGTGGGGGGGGCCTTCCCTGCCTGCCTCAGAAGGATGAACCAGAGAACTGAGGTAAGGAGCCAACAAAGAGGGCTGGAGAGATGGCCTGAGGGGTTGGTAAAAGCTAGATGACCAAGGTATGTGGGCCTTAGTTCTCTTGCCTGCCCAAAGGGCTCCCTGTTGCAAATTTGCAGAGCCCTCGTCTGACTTCTCCTTAGGCCTAACACCTGCCAAGTCATGGTGCCAAGTCACAGCCGTTGTCATTCACACTTTGATCACTATTGTACTGACGCTGTGCATCTTGAGGCAGACCCTTTCCAGAAGGGGGTTCATACCCCCAAACGTGCAAACCCTTCACCATACCCCAAAAACAAAGGTCTGGACTAATGCCAGGGAGTGGAATAATCCATCTTCGGTTGCCCCAGAGCCATTTCTGTGACTATGATCTAAAAAGTCAGTTCTGAGTGGGTGACCACTGAGCCCAGCGGGAGCATGGGAAGGAGAAGACAAAGTTGGAGCAAAGCAGGGACGAGTTCAACTGCGAGAGAGAGAGAGAGAGAGAGAGAGAGAGAGAGAGAGAGAGAGAGAGAGAGAGAGAGAGAGAGGGGAGGGGAGATGTGGGGTGAGTGCGAGGACAGAGGGATCCAGAGCGGAGGGGGAACGCATGCGGCTAAGACAGAACTGCAGGAACAGGGCGTCTAATGGGAATTTCTGGTGAGTTGAGCAAAAGTCCTGTTGAAGAAGAGAAGAGCTTCTGTGTTCACAGATGCATGACACGCGCGTTTCCTGTGGAGGAACCCAGAGGAAGGCTCATTCTCCCCAGGTTGGAGAGGGGGGCGTCAGATACACCCCCTGGAAGAGTTTAGGGCCTGCGTCCAGGGCTTCCCCATGTGGGTCTCTCCGAGCCGTCCCCACTCTGCCCATCACCTTCGTTAAAGAGAAGCACCTGTAAAATAGAGGACACTTGGGGGCGGGGAGGGAAGTGGCTCTGGAGAGGGGCCATAACCCGGGTGCATGGGGATATGTGTGCAGTGCTTGAGAGGTGAGTGAGGGCCAGAGAAGCAGGAGGTAGGGGCTGCTGGGGGAGGGGTGTCCAGAGGTGAGGGCTCTGGCAGGGTCTTGTCTCCTTTCCATGCTGAGCAATCACCCTAATCTCCCAGGCCAAACCTGAGGGTCACACAAAAGAGGCTCCGGGTTCCACAGGCCCTGGTTTAATACAAACACATCCTGAATTATCTCATACCTAGAGCGCCACAGTCCACCTACATTGGACCCTATCTATAGCTATGACCACCCAGCGGCCTTCTCCCCAGGGAGGCCCTCAATCTTCAGTGGGAAACTCTCCTAGTCTCCCTCTATTTCTCCTGTAGAGTCGACCACTGCTCTAAGGACTCACTAAGGCTTTGGTCTTAGAGGCTGCCCAATGGTTTTAGAAGCCGGAGACTGACAAGGATTGGGGTGAGCATGTCCTGTTGGCTGCAAGGAGGCATCTGGACACCTCCCTCTTATTTGCAGCTACTTGCAAAGGTCCCCAGAGAGTTTTCTGGCAGACATTTTATACGTTTTAACTATTTGGCAAGTGGTTTGCAAATCCTTCTCAATACCAGCAGATTAGTCCATGGAAATCCAAAACTTGAGAAAAAATTAATTGAAAGAGCTATTGAATTGAGGAGGTTTTGCCTGAGTAAATATTTTCTCCATGGAGTTCTGCGCTATTCATTTAGTAATCCTAATTACGGTTTGGCTAATTTGGGTCGTTTAGGAGAAAGTGCTTTCTCCCATCAGGCGCCCTCGCTAGGTTCAGGAAGATGCTGTTTTCCCTTTGTGATATTGTAAAGGAAATGTATTCTTGTAACAGCTCCAAACAATCACGTCTATTGCCTTGTTGCTAAAAGATGGTAAAAAAAAAAAAAACCTCTGTTTTTTGCTGTTTCCCTGTGTGCTGACCATATTCTCTCTCTCTCCTAGCACCGCTAAGGGACACTTGGAGAGGAGATTATGATATGCTCTAATTTCCAGGGGTTCCGTTTTCTTATTGTTTCCAAAATGAAGGCCAGACTGTCAGCACAAGCTAAGTCCTCTTGGACATCAGGCTTTTGTATATTCTGTGCCTTCTTTTTGAAACTCTCTCCTCCCTCTCTGCCCTCTTCACCTGCTTTCTCTAATCCTTCTTATGTTCTCTCACTTCCCTGGGAAGTTGTTTCTACTCTGGTTTTTTTTCTTATTAAAAACATGTTTTTCCAAAGTCATGAAATTTGCCTACAAATGGATGGACATGCTTAGTGAAATCAAAGGAAAAGGACATATATAGAATGATTGCATTTATCTGTAAGCTATAAATATATACCAGTGTTCTACTGATTATTGGAAATGGTAACAACAGACTAGAACTAAGCATTGAATGTTGGTAAAGGGGTTTACATGATAACCCCTAAATGTATGTATGGCAAGCCACAATGTGTAAGAGAAGGGAGAGGAGAGAGAGAGAGAGAGAGAGAGAGAGAGAGAGAGAGAGAGAGAGAGAGAGAGAGAGAGGAGGGCAGAGTACCTGCCATAGAGGCAGGCTGGGTGGGGAGGGAATCTGGGAACATTGGTGGTGGGAAATGGGCACAGGTGGAAGGATGGGGTGCTGGAACACTGTATGACTGAAACCCAATCATGGATAGCTTTATAAATGTTTAGCTCATGGTGCTATAATAAAAAAAATATTTTTAAAAACATGTTTTTCATTATAGTTTAGATACCACGGTTAAAATATGGGACTGGAGAGATAATACAGTAGGTAATGCATTTTCTTGCATGCAACCAGCCTGGGGTCAATTCTCAAGACCCCAAATACTCCACAAGCCTGCCAGGAGTGATCTCCAACCACACAGCCAGGAGTAGACCCTGAGGATTGCCCAGTGTGACTCCAAAATGAAAACAAACAAAACTTACAGTTATGATAGTGCTAATCACTTAATCACTTGAATCCTGTTATTCATTGATTTGCTCGAGCGGGCGCCTGAGACTTGCACTCTGCCTGAAATGTTATCTGACATCCCTTTACTCTCTGTCCTGTCCAGCTTCCCCCATCCCTTCCAATTTCTCTTTAAGGCTTGCTTGCTTGCTTGCTCTCTTTCTCTCTCTCTCTCTCTCTCTCTCTCTTTCTCTCTTTCTCTTTTTTCTTTCTTTAATAAATGTCTTGCACACAAACCCTCATCCCAGGGTCTGCAACAGGTACATAAGATGGCAACTAAGAAAAAAATTAACACCGAAGGATTTCACATCATTCTGTCATATCCGACTCAGCAGGTAGTAGACTTCAGCGCACATGTTAGAACAGGTAGGATCAGGTAGAGAGAAAAGGAAGGCCGTGAGTATCGACAATCCATCTGAAGGAAACTGCAGTAATTGGAAAGAAACAATCTGTGATACAGTCAGATCTTAAGCTACATGGGGTTCAAAGTCCAAGTGTAGGCAAAGATCCAAGTATGATTTATAGTTGGCCCTTTGTCTATGCAGGCCCAAGGATCTAGCCACCAAATTGGTGGTTAAATTGGTCCATGAATGCAGAAGCCAAGGAGAAGAGGGAAAAGCACAGGTAAGTAGAGCTGTGCAGTTCGAGAGTTGGTTATAATGATATTGCTGTAAAACCCAACACTGCAAGTATTGGCAACTTAAAACAACAAGAATTTTTACCTCACAGCTTCTGAAGGTCAGTAGTTGGGAGTGTGGACACAGAATGTTAGGGGTCCTGGCTTATAGGGCTCGTTCCTGGCCTTAGAGAGGCTGCAGTGAAGATATCGGCCAGGGATGCGATCTCATCTAAGGTTTGGCTGGGGCTGGATGTCCTCCCAGCTCACGCAGACAGCTGCTGACCAGAAGCATTAATTCCACTTGGGCCTCTCTACAATACAACGGTTTTATTGTTTCCTTCCAAGCAAGTGGCAAGAGAGGAAGGTGGTTGTAGGTGCATAAGCAAGACATGGGGAGGGTCACTTCTCACAGCTGGTCACACTGAACTCTTAGGACTCGAAATAGTAGCATGATGTCTAGTAGAGACTCCAGGCGCTGCCGACTGCCTGCGTGTACAGGCAGAGAAGCGCCAGTCATCCAAGGGTATGGAGCAAGATCACAGGTGCACGCTCTGAGGGGCAACTGTGTGGGCATGATGAAGGCAGATTTCCACTTTATGCTTCTGAATTCCTTCTGTAATTTCAAGACTTTAAATGAGAAAGCCCAAATAGTCATCTGCAAGGAATAAAGCTAAGTCCACATCAAAAACATGTAGAATTGGGGGGTGGGGCGGATGGTGGAGAGAATACTGGAGTAAGGCACTTGCCTTGCACACATCTGACGCCTGGTTCATCCACTAGACCACATATGGGTCCCTGAGAACCACTCAGGAGTGATCCCTGAGCACAGAACCAGGAAAAAAGATGAGTACAGAGAGGTGTGGAGCAGAAAGAAAAAAGAAAAGGGAAGGAAGCAAGGAAGCAAGGAAGGAAGCAAGGAAGGAAGGAAGGGAGGGAGGGAGGGAAGGAGGGAGGGGAGGGAGGGAAGGAGGAAGGGAGGGAGGTGGTTTGACAGATGTGAGCTTTGACAGATGTGACCAAAAAGAAAAATGGACAAGATTCTATTGCATGTAGAATGTCTTAGGAGCATGTGGAGAGCTGACTGGGACCAGCCAGGATTTCCTGCCTCTGCTAATAAGGCCTGAGGGATGCTGGGAAACTTTCTTCCCTCCCATTTGCTCCGCAATGCTCCAGCTCTGACTGATCTTTCACCAACTGTCTGTTGACTTTCTAGGTTTCATCAATACCTAAACCTGCTCCCCACAGCCTGTGTGACTGACCCTCAGTTCTGGATAAAACTGCTCCAGTAGAGATAGCAGTGAGACAAGTCAGCCCCACCCTCTCACTTCAGGCCCCCTAAGTAAGGTGAGTGAACCGAGCTGTTTAGCTTTAGCTCCAGAAAAGTACCTTCCCTCCCAGGGTGGGCCCTGCCAGAGAAGGAGCCACAGATCTCCGAGTCCTGGGACCTTAGTGAACCACATCCGTCTCCCAACAGTCTCTGGATCTGCCCAAGGGGAAGGCAACAGCATGTACTGCCCAGGATGCCAGATGGCATGGCTCAGCCTTTACCACTCAGGGCTCCTGGACCTACACCACAGTGGAGTGGTTTAGGGAGAAACGGGCTCTGCAGAGACTTTCGGAGTGGCAGCACCTTGGGGTCTCTGTGTGTAAGCAGAGGACTTGGCCTGGAGTACAAGCGACATATGGGAGGAAGGGCCGGAGCAATCGTACAGCGGGTAGGGAATATGCCTTGCACACGACCAACCAGGGAGCAATCACCAGCATCCCATATGGTCCCCCGAGCCTGCCAGGGGTAATTCCTGTGTGCAGAACCAGGAGTAAGTCCTGAGCACAGCTGGGCTTACCCAAACCACCTTCTCCCAAACCCTGCAAAGAGATTATAAAACACTCCAACAGAGAGGGCAAAAGGTGGTGAGCAGGATTCAGCCTGAGAGCCCAGGGGGCCATGACCGCAGACAGGCCGTAGGGCTGCACTCTGAGTATCCACAAATGCTCCCCCGCCACTTCCTGATGCTCACACACAGAAAATGGGGAACACTTTTGTTCTTTCTTTGTAATTGTTTTTGTTTGCTTTTGGTGCTTACTCCTATCTCTGAGATCAGGGATCACAAAGAGTGGTTTTATACCTGATAAATCTGTGAACATTTTAACCTTGTCTATTCTGTATAGGTTCATTTCCTGTCTCTAATGATTGATTGGTTATTGAGGGTGAACAAAAGAAGCAATGTGGTAGGAAGGGGAAATGAAAAGCCCATCTCATAGCCGGGGAGAGGAGGCTGTTTCCAAAGACCTCACGTGCCACAGGACACACGTGCAATAATTGATGAAGGAGCTAAGGGGGTCTGGCGCTCAGCACAGACGAACAGTCTACAACCCGCATATCAGTTCTGAGGCCCCCCACGTCCAGTGCCCCCACGTCCAGTGCCCCTCCTCTTCGGCCCTGTGCCCTGGACACAAAAAAGTAACCCGGTCTAAAGGTCAGGAAGGTTTCGGGTTGTTTCTGCTCCTGTTGAAAAGAGACAGTGCTTCAGATGAAGAGGAAGAGCTGAGTGACAGAAGCAGTTAGGAAGAAAAAAGACAAATTAATTAACTGTCAAATCCTTTTTCTCTGAACACATGAATGCAATAGCTCCGCAGTGAGCTCCCGTTTCCCAGTAGGGCCATGTGTCCATCTTCATGCCTCTCGGTAAGCTCTAGACGTGGTTCAGGGGACACGCACAGATTGAAGCTGTGTTGGCAGTTGCACGTGGTGTCTGAGAATGCTTTTGCCATAACAACACTCTAAATCTCCACGTGTTGGGACTGCTGTGGTGTGTCCGGGGCTAAGTTTGTGCACCAGTAGGTGACTTTTACTTTAAATGATGTACAATTTATAAGATGTAGAATGGTACATTGTGAAATTTTTAAAAGTTGGAATATTGGGGGGCAATTGTGATGATTTGCGCAACTCTGTTAAGTTTCTGAACAGAGTATATTTAATTCATGGCTCATTTCCAAAGTTATACATCGCTTTAATATTTTGTTGTAAGTCCCACTTACTATTGAACCTTTCTCCAAATTGAAAGTAATTTTTAAAATTATCTTGGAATTGCAGTGGCTCAGAAAAAGCTACTCTAACTTTTATCTAACTTGGCATCATCATCAATAGTACATAAGCTATACAAAAATCTTGAATACTGGGGAGGTGGGAAGAAATATGGGGACATTGGTGGTGGGAATGGGGCATTGGTGGAGGGACGGGTGCTGAACACTGTATGACTGAAACCCAATTATGAACATCTTTGTAATTGTATATCTCACATTAGTATAATAAAAAATATTTTTAAATCTTGATTATAAAACATAAGTAGTTTTGCTTTAGAGAAACAAGAAAAATGAGGTGAATGAATATTTATATTAATTTATTAATTATGTACATCTTGATTTTTTTTTTTTGGCTTTTTGGGTCATACCCAGCAACACTCTGGGGTTACTCCTGGCTCTTTGCTCAGGAATTTCTTCTGGCTGTGTTCAAAGGACCATATAGGATGCCGGGAAACCCGGTGGGCTGTGTGCAAGGCAAACACCCTACCCGTGTGCTATGGCTCCGCCCCTTGATTTTCTTTTTGCTCACCTAAACATCACAACTAATAACCGAATATCCAGTATGTTCAAATACAAGTTCTCTCATCTTCATTGCTTTGCTAACTTTCCTTGACACAGAGACAAAAAGACACTTCAGAACATTCTTGTCTGAGGGTGAAGGGAAGGTCACACTGGTGGTGGGTTTGATGCTGCAATACTGAATGCCTGTAACAAACGTGTCATAAACAACTTTGTAAACCATAATATTTAAATGAAATGGAAAAAGTATTAAATGTCTTGTCTAACAGGTGTGTGGTATTGAATGTTATAAAGCTTAAAACCTTATTCATAACAATACTATGCAGTGCCTAAAAAAAGTTTTAATTTTTAAGAAACCATTGGGGGATTTTTCAAGGGTTTATTCTCAAGGCAGGATACATTTTTCCTGCTCTGCTTCCCTTTTGCTACTATGATGGCGTAGGAATCGCACATTCTTATTTTGGTGTTGGGGACCGAGCACTTGGTCGTCTTGTTTTGCACACAGGCTCACTGGGGGTTGCTCGTGGCCAAGAAAGCGCCTTCACATTCTGGTGTTAGTATTCACCAGAGGCCGCTGCACTGCTTACACGTATGCTTTCCAGGGCCGCATACTCTTACTGGTGCTGCTCAAACCTGTGGGCCATGGAGATGACACACTCCATTGGAGTGCCACAGGCCCAACAGCAGAGCCACGAGGGCCCTGCTCATCACTGCTGGTGGCACTGGGGGGCAAACCCAGGACCTCGCACTTGCAAGGAAGGCAGGCGTTTTCAGTTCTGTGTCATCCCCAGCTCGCTGAGAGATTTTTATCCAATAGTTGATGAGCAGGGCAGGAAGACGCCTTAATGGCAGCCCACATAGCCGGCACGTGTGAGGCCCTGAGTCTGACCCCAGAATTCATGCCTGGGCTGCTGAGCATGACTATATCTGTCCTGGTAAATTTTCTTAAATAATAATAGTTTGTTGATTTGAGGTTCTCTTTTTATATGTATAGATATCTTCTACAGGTTTCCACAGGGAGCCCCCTTTTACCTGTGATTTCACATTCTTTTTTTTTCTTTTTGGGTCACACCCGGCAATGCTCAGGGGTTTCTCCTGGCTCTGCACTCAGGAATTACTCCTGGCAGTGCTCGGGGGACCATATGGGATGCCGGAGATAGAACCCGGGCCAGCATGGGCCAGCAGCGTGCAAGGCAAAAGCCCTACCCGCTGGGCTATCGCTCCAGCCCCACTTACATAGCTTTTATTCTAGCATGTTGCAATAATAGTTCTGTATCATTAGTTGTTATTACTCTTTTTATTGTACCTAGTTTACATTACACATATAGCCCTAAAATACTTAACACACAATCATCTATCATTCTTACCCATAGTAGGTAATGGCCAACGTCAACATCAGTTTAAAATAAAAACTCCTTCCCCAAAAAGTGTATTCACTTGATCTTAGCCAAAAGGCCGAGAAGCGAGAAGTATCCCGAGAGACTCACAGACATGGGGCAGAGCTGCTACTGGCTCCCCCTGTGCCCAGCTGCTCATGAGGCGCCGGGAGGGATGACGGGTTCTAGCCATGGCCCGTCACCCCAGCAGAGCCTCGGAACAAGCCAGACGATCCCCCACTCCACGAGGGCCTCCATTTTCCACATCTGGACTTCCCCCTCATCAGAACTCCACCTAGCAAACCAGACTATCACAACTCGGCTTGCGTGGCTACAAGCAGCCACGCGGTTCATCAATAAATGCTGGATTTAGAGATGACTACAAGAGTATGCTACCCGCATGGCAGAGCCTGGCAAGCTACCTTTGTCGTATTTGATATGCCAAATACCAGTAACAACTATGGATCTCATTCCCATGACCTGATGGAATGGTTTTTGGCTCTTTATGTTCCTGGAGCAAGCAGGTGCCCTTGGGCTCTACTGGCATGAGACAGGACATATGGAGATGTTACTGGTGCCCGCTCGAGCCAATCAATGATGAACGGGAAGACAGTAATACAGTGATACATAGGAGTGAACTGAAAGAAAGGCACTGTGTAGGGTTCAGCTTTCTGCAGTTCCCATGTCCACTGGGGTCTTGGACCACACCACATCACCACAGCACAGAAGCCTCCTGGGAGCATCACCACAGCACAAAAGCCTCCTGGGAGCCATTGGCCCTCACCACAGGAGGTGAGTGAGTTCATTCTACACTTGAAAGTGAGTGTTTCAGGTAACCCAGGTCTAGACCGCAGACATCAGAGTGTTTTGTTCTTTTTCAGAAATAACTATTTACAATTGATCCCATGTATCATTTGCTGTTCAATTAGTAGAGATTTTTGCCTGGCTTTGACTCAAGAAATTCATGGCAGGGAGTAGCTGTTGTCTGCTCCAGGATCTTCCTTTGTTATAATCCTTCTCTAATGCCTAAGGGCCAAAATCCCAGCCCTGTGGAGAATAGTGGTGTAAATGATCCCAGATGATCCCACGGGCCCATCCTGCTCTGGAATCTGCTTCTGGCTAAGGAGGAAGAGGGCTTTCAAGCACCCACAATTGTCCAGCTGTCCAATGCACAGCTAAGCTACTTCACAAACATTTAAAAAAAATGGCTGTTTTCCCTGG
Organism: Cryptotis parvus; assembly: GCA_021461705.1. Lineage (NCBI taxonomy): Eukaryota > Metazoa > Chordata > Mammalia > Eulipotyphla > Soricidae > Cryptotis > Cryptotis parvus. The sequence goes on along the minus strand of JAJIBD010025331.1, from coordinate 3,697 downwards.
TCTCTGGGACTGGGATCCCCAGGGAAAGAGAAGTGCCATTATTAATATCAGCTCCCTATCAAAAGCATTTGCTTTGTTTCCATGGTGCTTATATGTGTTGGGGGCAGGGGAAGGGTCAGCCCCACACACAGTCACTAGCCACGCACCTCCACAATCAATGTTGAAATAAGCACCCTTTTCCTGGGTCCCTGAGGTGGATGCTTTTATTTCCCTGACATGGATTCCCAGAAGAAGGATTGCTGGGTCAAAGGGCATATGTATTTTTAATTTTAATAGATTTTTCCGGATTGATTTCAAAAAGGCTACAATAATTTACATCTCCACCAGCAGCGATTAAGGGAGTATTTCCCTCTGAGTGCAATATGTATGGCGCCCCATTTTTGTGTTGCTACTCTGTGAAAACCATCTTGTATCTTAATCTTATTATTACATTTCTTACTAGTTTACAGTTCCTAGAGTTTTAATGAATTTGAGCATCTTTCCATATAATTAAATATTTTTCTTCTCTAAATTGCCTGTTCATACCATGTTGTCTAATTCTCTATTGGGTTGTCTTATCAATTGATAAAGACAATGGCATGCTACCGTTATTAACCCTTGTCTATCATCTGCATTACAAACATGTCTTTCCAAGCTAATACTGGTTTCATGACACTGCTTTATGTATTGTTGCTCACAAAAAATGCTTTATGCATGGATGACAAGAATGCCTGTGGAAGTGAAAACTTCTACTTTTTGATCTTCACAATTTGGCTGAGACGGTCTTCTAACTAACTCCTAATTTACATGAGATCTCCTACCCTAACTTTTTTTGCTTTTTGTTTTTATTTGTTTGCTTCTGGGCCACAGTAGAGGTGCTCCGGGCTTTCTCCTGGCTCTGCACTCAGGAATCACTAAGCTCAGGGTGCTATATGGGATGCTAGGGATCAAGCCCAGATCAGTCATGCATAAGACAAGCACCTTACATGCTGAAATACCTCTCTAGCCCCCTCCTTCCCAGATCTGTTTTTTTATTGTAATATAACCTACCTGTGAAGTAGTGCACAGACTTTATGAAGACATGGATTTTCACAGGGGAACACACCCACATGAGCGAAGATCCAGAAACAGCACCACTGGCTCCCTCCTTACCATCTCTGTTCTCCCTCCTCTGAGCTATAAATCAGAGGTTAGGATTTAAGCTTGATTTCAGTGAACCATCTCTAGGTACTCCTTTGTGTCTGGCTTCTTTCACTCAACATTATGTTTGAGAAACACATTCCTGTGGTCCATTCATTCTCACTCCTGTGCCACGGTCCTTTATACACACCAGATCTGGTTTATTCTTGAGGGCCATTTAGGTAAATAGAACTGCTACGACCATTTGTGTACAAGCTTCTGGGTAAATCTATGCCTGAATTCTGTCAGATATTTACCCTAGGGTATAATCTTGAGGTTATGGGGCATATATGTGTTCAGCTTTTACAGATATTGTCAGTTTTCCAAAGTGGTCAGACCAACTCTGGAATCATCTAATGCTTTTTCTTATTGGCATTCTGATGGGTAGAGACTATTGTGGCCTAGTTATTTGTCTTGCCAGGTTTTTTGTTTATTTTTTTTGCTTTTTCTGGGTCAACACTCGGCAATGCTCAGGGGTTTCTCCTGGCTCTGCACTCAGGAATTACTCCTGGCAGTGCTTGGGGGACCATATGGGATGCAGGGGATCGAACCCGGGCGGCATGGGCCGGCCACGTGCAAGGCAAACGCCTACTCGCTGGGCTATCGCCTCCAACCCCTCTTGCCAGGTTTTTAATACTTTCTTTTTCTTTACTTTTTTTAACATTTCAAAGCTTTAATCCATCTTGGGTTTTAGTTTTGATTTTAGTAAGGCAGAAGTCACTTTGGCTTTCAGACGAATGGTCCAATGAGCCAGATTAAAGGCAAAAAATGTGCCATGACAAATGACATCAGAGAGGGGTGTCTCTGGTGGGGCCAGATCTTGTCATTCTTGCAAAAGGACAAAGTCACAAAGCTGTTCTTGAATGATGCAACAAAGAAGAAATAGCCAGTCCCCAGATGTCTGGGGACGTTGTTTGCAATCACATTAGGGAACACTGCTTTATCAAGTCATGGTTCTCGGGAGGTGCTGAGAAACACTAAGATCCATTCCATATAATACTTCACTTTGACCTTGCCGTGACTTCAGGACATGGGCACTAACTTTTGTCCCATCCCTTCCTGTTATGCATAGTTCTTAGGCTGACAGGGAGTCGCTTGTCTGGGCAATAGAAATCACACATTATGTTGGCATAGGGCCACACACAGAGACATGCAGACCAGCTCAGTGCACTTGGGCAACACGGAGCATCTAACTCGAGGCCTCGCACTTGCAAGAAGGGTGCTTTTGCACCGAAGCCTCCCCTACCCTCCCAGAGGAGGGGGCACTCTTAACCTCTATTGACAGAGGAGAGCCTGGGGCTCAGAGATACTAAATGGCTTGCCTTTGGTCACACAGCAAAGAGCCGAGACAGAAACCTGAATCTGTCTCCCACCTGAGTTCCTTTTCTTTCTTCCAGACACGCCACTCATGTAGCCAGCAGCAGAGACGTGAGCTTCCGGCCACCTCCAGCATGACTGCCCATGAAACAGATCTGCAGCACCACTTGCGCTTCCACCAAAACACCCGTTTACCTCTCGGTAGCTGTTTGCTCTACCCAGATGCATGGAGAGACAGATTGCTTGAAAAACAGCCACTTTTCTAAGCAGTGATGGTCTTGCCAGAGGAGAGATATGCCAGGTCACATGACTTTGGGCTTGGGGTAAGTTGATGTGGCCATGGAGCTCAGGGAGTGTGTCTGGGACAGTGGAGTGAGAACACAAAGTTATCTCTAAAGGCCCTGCACAATTGTAGGTGGGCCCTGCCCTCACAACACAGGAGACACAAACTCTGGCGAGCATGAGCACACAGCTGGACCTCAGACGCGGCAGATGTGCACACCCGTGACTCACAGGCTCCCCCTTGGCCCAGGTTTAGGAGCCCATCGCTCCTTTTACATCACCAACCTCCTGGAATAGAAGAGACCCAGCCAGTCCAACTAGCTCAAGGATTCCACAACTTACTGTGTGAGTGATTTTGCAGGGGAAAGTCACACGAATCATGAAGCAATTTCCCACCAAAGGGAAGATTTTAACTGTAGACATAATTGTAGAAAAGTACGCTGAAATTATGAGGTGCTGTTTCCCCTCTATCAGATTGGCAAAGAGGAAAGGTTTGATAATTCTCAAGGTGTTGGTGGGGGTAAAGCATCCATTAGGCAGAAAGAGTGATGGCTACTGGGGTGGGAGAGAGCCCAGTGGTAGAGCACAGGGAGGCGCATGCGAGGCTCAGAGTCTGCACCACATGGCCCTACCTGAATCTCTGCTGGGTGTGGCCTTGGTAGTCCACAAGCCAGGCAGACTGAGTATCACTGGGAATGGCCCTGACACCCCAGCACTGCTGAAAGTAGCCCCTATTATTTTTAAGATTTTATTATTCAACCATGAGATATACAATTACAAAGATGTTCATGTTTGGTTCTCGGCATACAGTGTTCCAGCACCCATACCCCCCATCAGTGCCCATTTCCCACCACCAATAACCCCAATTCCTCCCCCTTCCCTAGCCTGCCTCTTCTTTATCTCTCTCTCTCTCTCTCTCTCTCTCTCTCTCTCTCTCTCT
>JAJIBD010025330.1:0-36589 GCA_021461705.1 Cryptotis parvus | reverse complement strand
GCTTCTTTGGATCTTCCACCCCAACCCCTGACTCCGGAATCACCCACCAACACCCCAAAAATTCAAAATCACGTCCACATGAAATAATATCTATCTACCTGAGATACCAGTGAGCATTTGCCCCTACACTCTTTGCTATCCATCCCTAACTGAAAAGTAATTCAGGCACCTACTAACTCTACTGACTAGTCACCCAGAACACACAATTTCAACCTACAATAGTCATTGTGGTAAAACAACGCAGAATTCCTTCAAGCTCAATGATTGAAGTCACTAATACAGATGAGTCAAGCAATAATGATGAGCTATATAACCTCTCTGAAAAGGAATTTCGGAAGGAACTGTTAAAAATGCACAAGAAACTCAAAGAAACAATGGAATACAAAGTCAATAAAATACAAGAGTTCATGAGAGCAGAATTGAGTAAATTTCAGACCAAAATACAAGCAGAAATGACAGATATTAAAAGTGAGGTAAGTGAACTGAAAAACACAGTGGAAGGCCTTCAAAGCAGAGTAATAGCAACTGGAGAAAGAATTAGTCATCTCGAAGACGAGGTTCAGAGATTCTCTAGACAACATCAGAAGATGGAAAAAAGATTGACAATCAATGAACAGACTACAGAGAAAATCGGGATGAAGCCAAAAGGAACAACATACTCATCATTGGGGTCGCAGAAGGGCAAGAAGAAAACCCTGATCAAGAAGAAAATGTCAAAGCCATCATTGCTGAGAAGTTCCCTGAACTGAAGAAATGCTCCCAGATACAGGGAGGCCTGTAGGATACCAGCTAAAAAAAACCCCAATAAGAATACCCCAAGACACATCCTTATTAAAATGACAAAAAAGGATAGACAGAGATAGAACACTGAAAGCAGCAAGATAAAAGAAGGAAATCACATACAAAGGAGCATCCCTGAGATTTACAGCAGACTTCTCAGATGAAACACTCCAAGCCCAAAAACAATGGAGGGATATTGTGTAAAGACTCAATGATCTGCAGGCTTCACCAAGAATTCTTTACCCAGCTAGACTTACTTTCAGATGTGAAGGAAAGATACACAACTTCATGGATAAACAACAACTCAGGAAATTCATAGACTCAAAACCAACTTTAAAAGGGATTGAAGGGTCTATTGTAAAATAACACAACCCAAAACCACAAAAGGGTTTAAACAGAAAGATGGCACAAAAATCCAATGACAATAATCTCTCAATGTCAATGGTCTAAATGCACCAATTAAGAGATGAAGAGTGGCAAAATGGATTAAAAAACTGAATCCAACATTCTGCTGCCTACAAGAAACACATCTGAATAATCAGAGAAAACACAGACTCAAAGTCAAAGGCTGGAAGACCTCCATGCAAATAACTCCTCCAAAAAGGCGGGTGTGGCCATACATGTATCTGACAATATAGACTTCCAGGCTGAAAAAGGTCAAAAGGGACAATGAAGGCCATTTCTAAATAATTAAGGGGTATGTATACCAGGAAGAAATCACACTACTAAACATATATGCACCCAATGAGGGGCCAGCAAAATACTTAAAGCGACTATTAATAGACCTCAAAGAAGACACTAACAGAAGCACAATAATAGTCAGAGTCTTTGACACTGCTTTATCGACTATGGCTAGATCGATGAGACTGAAACTCACCAGGGAAATACTGGACCTGAAGGAAGAAATGGAAGAAAGAGAGCTGGTTGATATATATAGGGCATTTCATCCTAAAAAAAAAGCTGAATACACATTTTTTTCCAGTGCACATGGAACATTCTCCAAGATATACCATATACTGAGCCACAAAGCATACCTCAACAAAATAAAAAAGATAGAAATTGTGTCAACTATCTTTTCAGATCATGATGCACTGAAAATAGTAGTTAACCATACACAGAAGCAGGGAGTCAAACCAAACACCTGGAAACTTAACAGCTCATTGCTGAACAACCAATGGGTCATAGAAGAAATAAAACAGATTTATTCCTGAAATCCAAAGATACCTGGAAACAAATGAAAATGAAGATACCAACTATCAGAACTTGTGGGACACAGCAAAAGCTGTGTTAAGAGGAAAGTTCATAGCTCTGCAAGCATTCACAAGGAAAGAAGAAAGGGCCCACATAAATAACCTGACCTCACAGCTGAAAATATTAGAAAAAGACTAACAAAAGGAGCCCAAGCCAGGAAGAAAGAAGGAAATAATAAAACTTAGGGAGGAAATCATCGAGCTGAAAATAAAAAAAAAAAAGATCCAAAAGATTAATGAAACCAAGTGCTGGCTCTTTGAAAAAATAAGATCGACAAGGCTCTGGCAAGACTTGTAAGGACAGGGAAAGAGAGAAACCAAATAAACAGAATCAGAAATGAAAATGGTGACATCACAACAGAAGCCAAAGAAATTCAAAAAGATCATCAGAGATTACTTTGAGAACCTGTATGCCACGAAACATGAGAACCTAGAAGAAATGGATAAATTCCTGAAGTCCTATAACCTCCCACGATTGAAACAAGAAGACCTTCAATACCTGAATAAGCCTATCACCATCAAAGAAATTGAAAGAGTAATTAAAAGTCTGCCCAAACACAAAAGCCCAGGTCCAGATGGGTTCACTAGTGAATTCTACCAAACCTTTAAGGAGGACCTACTGCCTGTCCTGTTCAAGCTCTTCCAGGAAATAGAAGAAACAGAAACACTCCCAAACAGCTTCGACGAGGCACATATCACCCTGATACCCAAAGCAGGGAGACAACACAAAGAAGGAAAATTACAGACCAATCTCCTTGATGAACACAGATGCTAAGATCTTCAACAAAATACTACCAAACAGAATCCAAAGACTCATCAAAAAGATCATATATCATGACCAAGTAGGATTTATCCCGGGAATGTAAGGATGGTTCAACATTCACAAATCAATCAACATAATACAGCATATCAATAAGAGAAAAAAATAAAAACCACATGATCATATCAATAGATGCAAATACAGCATTTGACAAGATCCAGCACCCATTTCATGATTAAAACCCTCCAGAAAATGGGAATTGAAGGAACCTTCCTCAAGATAGTCAAAGCCATCTACCAAAAGCCCGCAGTGAGTATCATTCTTAATGGGGAAAAATTGAAAGCCTTCCCCTTAAGATCAGGAACATGAATAGGTTGCCCCTCTCTCACCTCTTTTATTTAATATAGTACTGGAGGTACTCGCCATAGCAATCAGAGAAGAAAAAAAAAACATTAAGGGCTCCCAGATAGGCAAGGAAGAAATCAAGCCATCATCATTTGCAGATGACATGATATTATACTTAGAGAACCATGAACTCTCGACCCAAAAACTCTTAGAAACAATAGATATTTACAGTCGGTGGCTTTCCTATATACAAATAACAAAAGAGAAGAAAGGGATATTAAGAAATCGATTCCATTCACAATTGTGCCACAGAAAATCAAATACCTAGGAATCAGCTTAACCAAGTGTGTAAAGGACCTATACAAAGAGAACTATAAGACACTGCTTCAAGAAATAAAGAGGACACGAGGAAATGGAGACACATTCCCTGCTCATGGATGGGGAGAATTAACATTGTCAAGATGGTAATACTCCCTAGAGCTTTGTACAGATTCAATGCGGTCCCTATAAGGATACCCATGACATTCTTCAAAGAAATTGACCAAACACTCCTGAAATTTGTATGGAATAATAAACCCCCACGGATAGCTAAAGCAATCCTCGGGAAAAAGAAGATCGGAGGCATCACCTTTCCCAACCTCAAACTGCACTACAAAGCAGTAGTAATTAAAACAGCATGGTATTGGAATAAAAACAGACCTGTGGACCTATGGAATAGAGTTGAGTATCCTGACACCCACCCCCAAAGACATGATCAGTTAATCTTTGATAAAGGTGCAAAGAGTCCAAACTGGAGTAAGGAAAACCTCTTCAACAAGTGGTGCTGGGAAAACTGGACAGCTACATGTGAAAAAATGAATTTAGACCTGTGTCTAACACCATGCACAAAAATTAGATCAAAATGGATTAAAGATCTCAATATCAGACCTGAATCCATAAAGAATGTTGAAGAAAATATAAGAAAACCCCTCCACGATATTGAAGCTAAACACATCTTCAAAGGCGAAACACCATCAACAAAGCAACTAGAAGAAAAGATAAACATACATGAAACTAAAGAGCTTCTGCACCTCGAAAGAAACAGTGACCAAGATACAAAGACAGTCCACAGAATGGGAAAGAATATTCACCCAATATCCATCTGATAAGGGGTTAATATCCAGGATATATCAGGCACTGGTACAACTATATAAGAAGAATACAGCCAACCCCATTAAAAAATGGGGGAGAAGAGATGAACAGAAACTTTGACAAGAAAGAAATTTGAAAGGCCAAAAGGCATATGAAAAAATGCTCATCATTACTAATCATCAGAGAGATGCAAATCAAAACAACAATGAGATATCACCTCACACCACAGAGACTGGCCCATATCCAAAAGGGTAAAAACAACAAGTGCTGGCGTGGATGCGGGGAAAAGGGGACTCTCATACATTGTTGGTGGGAATGTCGACTTGTACAACCTTTCTGGAAAACAATATGGACATTCCTCCAAAGACTAGAAATTGAGCTCCCTTTTGACCCAGCCATACCACTCCTGGGAATATACCCTGGGAAGCCAAAAAACACACAGGTGAAACACCACCCGCACTTTTATTTTCATAGCAGCACTATTCACAATAGCCAGAACCTGGAAACAACCAGTATGCCCGAGAACTGATGACTGGATAAAGAAACTTTTGGTACATCTACACAATGGAATACTATGCAGCTGTTAGGAAAAAAGAAGTTATGAAATTTGCCTATAAATGGATGGACATGGAAAGGATCATGTTGAGTGAAATTAGTCAGAAGGAAAGATAGAGATATAGAATGACTGCATTTATTTGCATGACATAAATACATATATACATATTATGATACCAAAATCCAATGTCAGGTGAAACGTGGATCAGGATGTCTTACCAAAAGTGGAAATTACCACAAACGTGTGGGAGTCAGAGGTTAGGTAAGACAGAGAAGGGAACATGTGCAAATAAATGTTGAAAGGGCTAATGCCAACCTAGAACTGAGCATTAAATACAGGCAAAAAATGCACATGATGGCCTCTAAGTGTATGTGTTGCAACCACAATATGTAAGAGAAGGAAAAGAGAGAGGGAGAGAGAAAAGAAATAAAGAACCTGCCATGGAGGCAGGCTATGGGAGGGGGAGGGAATGGGGACATTGGTGGTGGGAAATGGGCACTGGTGGAGGGCGGGTGCTGGAACACTGTGTGACCAAAACCTCCAAACATGAACAACGTTGTAATTGTATATCTCACGGTGGTATAATAAAATATTAATTTTAAAAAATAAACTAAAGTAACCTGAATAAAACAGTTCATGTCTTTTAGCCCAGGAAAGAAACAGAATAGACGAGGCCAAGCAAACCACGAGCTCACAGGCAAGCAGACTTGTGTCCAGGGGAGAACAGAATAAAACAGTTTAGGATCTTTGAGATGGAAAAGGCAACATAGGTAAAAACCAGAATAGGAACTAGTCACAATTTTATGCTTTAAGAGTGCCTACTGATTAGCTTTATGAAATCTCCCACCCTCTACTCCGTTGGGCTCTAAGCAGCTAGTATTGGGGTCTGGCACTTTCTGCCACATCCCCTGGGGGATGTGGCCCAGAGACAGGCCCTGTTCTCAGGGCAGTGGAGTTTCAGGAGCTCACGCATTTACGCATTTACACCCACAGGAAAGACATCTGTGCTTATCCAATGGGAGACTGGCAGGCAAATGATCTGCATCTTAGGTGAGGCAGAATGTGCCTGCTCTTCTGATCACAGGAATATGTGGATCAATGATTGCTACCTTGCAAATGTCAAACCTGTGATAGTTATCTGTTGCAATGGCCCAGGAGCTTGCAAATGCCTGGTGATTTGTGCTTGTACCCCCTCCACCCAAATATGTATAAAAGGCTTAAACTGTGTTCAGTAAAATGAGTACTGCTATCCAGAAAAAAAATACTTTGTCATGTGATGTGCTGAGCAGAACTCAACATATTAAACCTGTCACTGTTTTATGTGTTTTAAAATGAAAAGCTTTATATATGTCCAGCTGGACTTCATATTTACTGCCCAGGTAAAATGATCTCATATAAAAATTTAAGATAATATAAAGCACATTGCCTAGACTAAGAACAATTAAAGCAGACATTAAAATTCTGACTTTAGTTCTCTCATGCAAATAGCCACTTTGTGCATATCTCACCAAACTCAGGACCAGGGGTATGGGCTTTGGTTCAAGTAACCTTTTGTGTAAAGGAGTCACTATTCCCAGGGGGTCCATTATCTGGGAAATCACCGTGTCTTATTCGGTTTGGTGCCTTAGTAAAGCAGGAGACACCTCTAGGGGCTGAAGGAGTGACATCCTGAGAGGCTGAGCACAGCAGGAAGCCAGGGTTCTACCCCCATCGCCTCATGGTGCCCTGAGGCGCTGCCAAGAGCAGCCCTCCCCAAGTCCTGCACACCCACGGGCAGGCCCCAAACACTGCCCGGGTGTTTGCAGTAAGGAAGAACAATCACTGAGGGCATAAATCACCAGGGAAAAGTTTTCTGGAAATGATTGACAGTTCACACTGCATTTGCTGCTATGGACACAGTCACAGAGGAGAAGATTCTAAAGTGCCTCATGTTAGCAGAGCCATGCAGGGGTGACTGACCCCAAACTTGCTCTTTTGAAACAACCTGCAAGAAATTCCTTATCCGACTTCAGAGACTGTCTGAGGGAGTTAAGGTCTTCCTTCACCACCCCTTTCTGATCGCAACTTTTTTGATCTGGCAGTGAATCTCCATAAAACCACCATCAAAGCTTTCCTTAGTGGATGTGTGACATTAACGGGGGAAATGAGTGTGGTTCTCTAATGAGTGAGGCATCTTCTCCATATGTGCTTTGCGGAATACGGGAATACGGAATACGGAATACGGAAAATTAACTTGCCTGCTTGTAGGCATCAAGACAGTATTCATTCAGTGCCTATACTTTTCACAACAAGGTATTTTTCTGGAAGTAAATGCTCAAAACATTCAGTAGCTTCAAGACAGCTTCATTTCTGAAATTACAAGTAGTCTAAAATTCACTGCAGGAATAGGGCTGAAATTTCATGTTTATTAAGTAGACCAGTGTGTCAGAAAGAAATACTGAGTATGTCAAATACTTAGATCAGGGTGTCCATTTTCACAGATTCTTTGAGTCTTAAGCCTACCAACAGTTCTCTAGATTGGAAATTACCAGCCACATGGCAAGAACTGCTAGCTTGTATGATACCTTAACTTACTAGAAATTCTCGTCCAGTTTGGTATAGTTGGGCACTGGGAGAGCAAACATTATCTTAAATATATGCTTCAGAAAAACTACCCTTAATGTTGAGATAACTATCAGAAAGACTTTTGTTCTTATTGCTCTTATTAGAAGACATGCCACAGTGGGGATGTGCCAAATGGGAATTTATAAAAAAATAGCCTATATCCATCAAGGGACACCATTCTAATTTTTGCTATGGTCTTTTACAACTTCTCAATGATGGGAGGACCAAACTTTCCTCCTGTTTGGTCCAAATGTTAGCTACTTACAAAGGACCAAATGTTAGCTACTTACCAAGGTCCAGCTAAAACAAGTTCCTTGAACATGCATGAAATACCACAAAAATCTGATTTCAGATTGCCACTATTTCCCTCATAGAGTAAGAGCAGATTCAAACTTGTTATCTTCAGGGCTAGCCACAATGTGTAAAATAAGAGGGAGAGAGATGCAGAGACAGAGAGAGAGATAGAGAGAGAAAGAGAGGAAACTGGGGTACCTGCTATTAAGGCGGCCTGGGGGATGGGAGGGGGAGGGGTACATTGGTGGTGGAAATGGGGCACTGGTGGAGGGATGGGTGCTGGAATACTGTATTACCAAGAACCAATTATGAACACCTTTGTAATTGTATGTTTCACGATGGTATAATAAAAAAATTAAAAAAAAAAAAAAAAAAAAAAAAAAATAAAATATCATATCTGACATGCAAAAAAAAACTTGTTATCTTTTGGTCTTGGAAACCTGAGCATAACAAGTTGATTTAGACTTCTTGAATAAAAAATAAGAGAAGTCACAATGATTTGTAGGATTAGAAAAAAGAAATAGAACACTCTGGGATGGAAATGACAAGAAAGGAATTTCTTCAGACCATTACCAAGTGCAGGTAGTTTTCTATCCATATAGTTGGGGAGGCCGGAGCAATAGCATAGCGGGTAGGGCATTTGCCTTGCATGTGGTCGACCCAGGTTCAATTCCCTCGCATCCCTTATGGTCCCCCAAGCACCATCAGGATTAATTCCTGAGTGCAGAGTCAGAAATAACCCTTGAGCATTTCTGGGTGTGACTCAAAAAATCAGAAAAACAAAAAACAAAAAACAAAACCCATAGCTGGGGCTGGTGTAGGGAAGGGAGCTGTCTGGGAGACAGCAGCTGGGAAAGCAGCGTATGCCCTCTACAGTAATGAGTCAGAGCATGAAGGGGGCGCAGAAGCAACCACAATAAGGACTAGCAGCCTTATTGCTGGTAGATGCTGACTCAAAAATGATCATCCATAATGCACCAAAAATGAAAATCAGAAAAATGTTTGACAGCAGTAGAAAGGGCAAACAAAACCACGGGCTCTATATGTTGTTTCAGAGAGACCAAGTCTGCACAGCCTATTCCGGTGTTACTCAAGGCAGCAAGGTCTCACTAAATCTGGGCCAACGTGGCTTTTCCTACCTGGAGGAAGAAATAAGATGAAGAGCCAAGTTGCAACCGAAGCTGATCCTTTGATCAAAAGGGGGCCCAAGAGAAGGCAATGCAGTTCCTAGCTCTGCTGTAGTCCCTGACACAACTCCCGCCTTCCCTTCCCGGGGTATCATAACCCCACCCTTCAGGGGGTTCAGAGAGGGCGGACAGACAGATGAGCCAACTACAAGCATAGGGGTATAGACGGCGCCTTCTCAGACTCTGATCACATCACCCACTTTACTGAAGAAACCTCTAAGGGCAGCAAGTCAACGCTGTAGAGCACTTATGTGAAAAACAAAGGTATGCTAATCCCGTGATGGGGAGATAAAAAAATCTCGTTTTTTTATTGCACTTTACTCAGGCTATCTGATCATTGCAAAAGTCAGGTCACCAAGGAGTTGATCCTCCAATTCTAATCATACCTTGGGACAGGCATGGCAGAGGTAATGCCAGCTGGGTAAGATAGCGGTGTCTTCTCAACCACAGAACGTTCTGCACTAACCCACCCTGAGAATACAGAAACCTCCCAGCATCTCCCAAAACAACATTTTTGAGTGTGTACTTTTTGCTAGATATTTTCGTTGTGGGACCCCACCTGGCAGTGCTCATGGCTAGCTCCTCAATGATCACTCTTTAAGAGGCACAAGGGCTCGCAGGTGGCGCGAGGATCTGAACTAAGATGACTACATGCAAGGCAGGCACCCTAATGCCTGCACTACGTCGCTGGCCCTTTTTTTCCTAGATTTTAACCTATCTATTGCCAATGAGTGAATGAGTCTCCAGGTTGACATGTTCCTCATGTTAACTCTGAAGAATTCTGCAAATGTAAATTTGAAAATAAAAAAAAGTTTTAAATGAAACTATTACTAATAATAATAGCGACATTTACTGAGCCCATGCTCTCTTTATCAATTTGTAATCCTCAAGGCTACGGCAGCCAGCCTGAGTCTGAAAACCAACACTTCCCCTCTTGTGGGAAGGAAAAGAAGGCACAAGGACATGAAGACACTTTCTGGAGACCATGTAGGCAGTGAGGGGGCTCTGCACGGCTCCGCGGGATATGAATGCTTAGCCATGGGGCATCCTGATTTTCACATACTGACCTTCTTAAAATAGATGGTTACCCTTTTAAGGTAGGCACTTAAAAAAAAGGTTTAAAGAGGTGCTACTGTTGTCCCTCATGTATGTCTCCTTTCTCCTTTAACAAAGAACAGGGGCCACTGTGTGGCTTCCATCTCCTCTGAAGCAGTCACGAGGCTGATAGGAAGATCCCTCGGAGATGTGAACCAAGAGAGACAGTGAACACACATCAAAAGTCTGTCCACAAGCTCCAGCATAATCAGTTTCGAAAGAACTGGAGCTAATGCCTCCCAACATAAAATATCATCTTCTTTTACATCATTGTGACTTTTACCCAAGAGTTTTCAAACACTTTAACACTCAAACAGGACAGTTCATCTCCCATAAAGCTGTAGGAAAGTAAAGCTGCTTTGAGGATTATTTTGCTGATGCTTCTATATATTTTTTCCAGTTTAAGAAAAAAAACTCCACCATCTGATTTTTTAGATGAAGTTCTCATCTTGTTAAGTACCTGAGAAAAAGTATGGCTGATTCAAATGGAAGATAGTGAAAGAGCTGAATCAGTTATATTAAGTGATGATTTTAGAAACCCACATAGAAAATTCCTAAGAGAAACATGACCATATTTGAAACTACCTAAATTCTGGGACAGAGAGAGAGAAAACGTTTCTCATGGTGTGCAAGAAAACTTAAGTCACTTTTACTGCACAGAGCCAACCCTGGTTCAATTCCTTTTACTCATATGGGCCCCCAAGCACAGAGCCAGGAGCAGTCCCTGAGTACCGCTGGATATAGCCAAACACCGCCACCCACCCTCAGCCTCTCCAGCAAAGACAAACTACTCAAAACTATGGCTGAATTTGGGTCAAACAATTTCTCACCCTCATCTACTAAGGCACAACTGTGGCTAAGTGGAGATTTTCAGGTGGAGGTGGGAGGGGGCATTTTGTCGCCATATTCTGCGTTCATAAGTCATCTGTATTCATAAAATGCACCTAGTAAGCAAAAGAGGGGCCTATTGATCATATTTTAGGTGCATGGTAGTCACAAGACAAATGGTTTAATGAGAGCAGTGTGGAGTCCACTCAAACCAGAGAGGGGGGCTCAGCCCTGCAGCCACTTTGCTCTCAACACCATAGCCCTTAGTTGGAAAGCTGAGAGTCTAGATGAGCAGGGTGGAAGTGAGGGGAGTGTGGTCAATGTTTAATCATTTTTCAGCTACTCTGAGCAACCGCAAAGCCCACTCCCAATCACCCAGAACCTCCACTTGGCTCTTGTGCTAAGCAGTGATGTTAGCCATTCTCCTAAATAAGGCATAACAGTGTCCAATGTTGGGCAATTCCACCAAGGTGAGCTTAACTGAGGGTCACCACAGAGCTCCTTCTACTGCCCAATACATATTCAGTCATCAGGTCAAGGAGACAACAGTTTCTGTTTCAGGAAATTCACTTGATTTCTATGTCAGAATAAGGAAAAACAAAATCAGCAAGTTAAATATTCAACTGAAAAGAGGAGGTGACAAATTTAACACCTCTGAGGCTCCTGAGGAGGGTGGCCAGAGGGTAATAAAGTGAAGACCTTAATTCTTAGAAAATAATATTTATGAAATTTAAGAATAACAATGTAGGATCATAAATCCTTATGTTTTTTAAGACCATTCTTCCCCTAGGAAAGCAAAAGTGAAAGTCACAAGCTCCAAATAAGTATTATTTACATCACATACATTACAGAGGATCTTTTAAATAGCAGAAACTAAAAGGAATACAAAATACCAAATCCATATAAATATATCATTATTAACAGTAGGAAGGTTGTGATAAAGGCTATATATCCCCAATATGTAAGAAAAGTTATTTTATTATTGAGAGATGGTAGGGCTTAGGCCACATCTGCAGTACTCAGGACTTACTCATAGCTCTGTGCTCAGAGACAACTTCTGGTGGGCTCAGGAGACCATATGTGGTGCTCGGGTAAGCACCTTACCCACTGTACTAGCTCTATGGCTCACGAACATATTTTAAAACCTAGTGATACTAGATTGAAATTTCTAGTTGATGTTAGATCTTGTCGTGAGATATAATACCAAGGTTAACTGGAAAGCTGGAAATGAACAGCTAGAAATATTGCTAAACACAAATAAAGTGGTTATTAGAACGCAAACCCTCATCCAAGAGTGATTTCAATAAAATAAGAATGAAGCTTGAACTTGATCACTTGAATACAGTTATTCATCAATTTGCTCGAGCGGGCGCCAGTAACATTTCCATTGGACCCTATCAAGTGCCAATGTAGCCCAATGGCATCTGGTTGATTCAGGAATATGAAGAGCCTGAAACCGTTCCTTCAGGGTCTTTACAAGGAAGTCTGACCATCTTGTAGGTGGGAGGCCAAGTGATCTTTTGACATCCAGTGGGATCCAGTCCGTAATGGCTCTAGTCTAGCGGTTGTCTCCAAATCGCATTACATGTCCAGCCCATCTGATTTTCGATGCCTTGGCAAATGAGAGAGCATCCCTGATTCTGGAATAGCGACGGAGGTCAGAACTCTGGATTCCTTTTCTCACTTGAGTGAGCGTGATATTCCAAGCATAGCTCTTTCAATTCCTCTCTGGGAGACCCGAATAGCATTCTCATCCTGCTTTCGTAGGGCCCAGGTCTCTGAGGCGTATGTTAATGCAGGGAGAATGGTGGAGTCAAAGAGATGTGCCCGGAGCCAGAGATTCTTTGTCCTTTTAGCTATTTCTTCGATGCCTTTGAAGGCATTCCATGCTGCTCTCTTCCTCCTGCACAGCTCAGGTTTTAGGTCGTTCATCATGTTGACTTCTCGACCTAGGTACACATAACTGCTGCATTCAGAGATGTTTGTTCCATTGAGAGTGAATGGGGCCTCAGGAACTAGTTCATTCTTCATAAACATTGTTTTCTTTAGATTCAGCTGTAGACCTATCTTTCCACATTCTCTGTCGAAGTCAGCCAGCATTTGTGCTGCTTGGCTAATGTTTGGTGTTATTAGAACGATGTCATCAGCAAAGCGGAGGTGGTGTAGTTGCCAACCATCTATCTTCACTCCCATTTCTTCCCATTCTAATTGTCACATGATGTTCTCGAGGGTGGCGCTGAAGAGTTTTGGTGAAATGGTATCACCCTGTCAAACCCCTCTTTTCACATTAATGATCACTTCTTTGTAGAATGGTGAGATCCTGGTGGTGAATCCGTAATACAGCTCACGAAGGATCTTGATGTATTGAGTTTGAACACCCTGTTTGGCTAGGGCTTCGATGACTGCTTCAGTCTCCACAGAATCAAAAGCTTTCTGTAAATCATGAATGTGAGACAGAGCGGCATCTTGTACTCCCTACAAACCTCAATGAGCTTGGTTACTGTGTGGATATGGTCGATTGTGCTGAATCCTTTCCGGAAGCCTGCTTGCTCGCATGGTTGTCCTTCATCTAGTGTTCTGCTAATCCTGTTCAGGATGACTCGTGTAAACAGCTTGTAGATGACGGACAACAGGCAGATGGGGCGATAGTTGTCGATGTTGTGAATGTCTCCCTTCTTCAATAGTAGAACTGTCCTGCTGGTTTTCCATTGGGAAGGCACCTTGCATTCGGACAGGTAGTGTGTGAAGAGCCGAGCTAGTGTATTGATGAGTACCAATGGCAGATTCTTCAGGTGTTCGGGTCTGACTTTGTCTGGGCCTGGTCTGTTCCCTTCTTTACCGACGAGATGGCATGTAGGATTTCAGAAGGGAGAACGCTGGGAATGACATATCCATCCTGTGGAATTTGGTATGTGGGCAGGTGGATGTGGCTATCAAAGAGATTTGAGTAGAAGTCCTGGATAATCTTCTCCATTGCCTTTCTGGAAGATATGGTAGATCCATCAGGGCGTCGAAGGGCAGTCATCTTGGTCTTAGAGTTGGCGAAGGACAGGCGGGCAGTGCGATAGCTTTTCCCAGCTTCTGCTGCATCTTCCAGTATTTCTGCTCTTCTGTCTTTGAGGTCTTCTTTTATCGCTTCTCTGCACCGTTTAGGAAGCTTGGACGTTAGCATTTGGTCTCCTGAGGCTCGCGCCTTGCCACGTTGGCAAATGAGCTCAAGAGTTTCTGAAGACAAGCGTCCTTTTGTGTCTTTCTCTCTCTCAGCATTCTTCGCACAATCATGGAGGTGCTGAACCAGTCGGTTGTATTCTTCATCGATGTCGTCAATGATGGTATCTTCCCATGTTGCTGCAATGGTGCCAAAGAGTTCCCAGTTGGTGGTCGTTCTGGGACTTCTCTTCTTAAACTTTGCAGCCTTTTCTCCCCATTGTGGGAAGTAGAATTTTGCACGAAGGAGAGCGGTGGTCTGATCCTGTTTGGAATTTGGGGGACGACAGCTACATCGGTCAGACAAAACCGTCGATGAAGCTAATGACAAAATAAAAGGATACCAACTGTTTTTTCTCACCAATCCCTTTCTCAAAAATGCAGCTGACTCAGAGAACCAAAGAGAAGCTGAGGAGACTGCAGTGGCCTGGCTCTTCTATGCAGTCTCTCGTAAGACAAATGAGGGGCCCTGTCCACAACCAAATGACACTTTGGCAAGATTATGTGGAGGATTTATTTCTGACTGGCTGGAGGTCAGATTTTATACTCACACTCGCACACACACATACACACACACACACACACACAATTTCTATGTAAGAATAAGGAAAATCAGCATGTTAAATATTCAACTGAAAAGAGAGGTGACAAATGTGACACCCATGTGGATCCTAATGAGGGGGCCAGAGACACGTGTGTGTGCGTGTGTGTGTGTGAGAGAGAGAGAGAGACTATTTACAGAGAGTCAATCTGTCCTAGGCCCACGGTGTGCTGTTCAAATGCATATAAAATTCCTAGTTTAGCAGAATACAAAACCTGGCACTATTCAAGATGAGATATTGGCATTAGACTTTTTTAATGAGAAACGGAGAGATAAAAATGATTAATTCATTCGGTCTCAATAATGTAGTAAAAAATGATTGCATACAAGCTTCTAGTTTCTAAGGAATAATTCTGAAAGACAGAAACATCTGGAATGTCCATCCTGCTTAACCCACAGACATGAACAGTACAAACATGGATTTCCATTTTTTCTGCTAGCACATATCAGTGATTTAATTAAGACCAAGAAAACCCAATATAAAAATATAATAGCATATTTTTATATTATGTGTAATGGTATACTTTAATTTACTTGACCCAGTTAACAAATCACAGCACATATTTACTGAGTGCCTAAATGCTGGTCACTGCTCTAGTGTTCTGAGAGTTACCAATCAGCAAAGCAGACACAAAGGCCTCATGGGCTGCATTTTAGTCCAATGGCCAGTAAACATTCAACACGGAATCAACAAAGGACCAGTATTTCCAGAAATTACATTTTACCAGACCATTACGTAACAATGACCAGCTAGGGCTGCGACTCATGGGAGAATAAGGTAAAATGGTGCTGAGAACTCAGAGTAGCTTCAACTTTAAAGGCAGGTCAAAATCACATAACCGGGAAAGCACATACATGCATTCTTACTAAAAAGGATTGTTTTAGGTATTATAAATCATTTTTCAAAACTTACTAGCCCAGATATCTTGCTAACCGTTAAAAAAATGCTATCATGGCCAAGTAACCAAGTATTGTGAGAATTTAGGTGCTTCCTGCAATTTATACATTCCCCCAGTGATGGCACTTTTCATGAGAATAAAAGTATCACTATCAGACTATAAAAGCCCAGTCTGTGGTTATCTCCTGTTTTGGAATACTCATTCTGGGGCCACACGCTTGTATTTGGAAGCGGCCGTGGTAGGATAAAAGAATGTGATAATTTTATATTGAGTTTGCTTGGTGGGAGTGGAAGGGTCTTAGAGTCAGGAAAAGCTCATCAAGGGCATTATGGGAGTGAGAGGATGAAAAGGCAAGTATTTATGAGAACATCATAAATTTCTACTCTTATTTCCTATGGATATGGCATGACCAGTAACATGGGTTAATGCTACTTGTCTACATGTTGAACAGGGAGCAAGGGTGATTGAGTTTAGCATGGATGAGCTCTAGCAATAAAGCTCTAACTAGTGATCAGGAAATATGGATAGGAGACAGAATGAGCTTTACAGTGTGTGTCCTAAAACAGTACTTGTAGGCCCCAAACTATGCCTAAGGAGATGGTTCCTGGAATGAAAACACGTGTTCCATATTGCGGTCAGTCCTTGTGCACTCCTGATTCCTCCTGCCTTATGGGAGTTGTACTTTTATCTTCTACGAATTTGTTTTTAAATCTTTTCCCAAACTGGAGCATTAGGTGCATAGTGGATTCTCTTCATGCAATGCATTCTCTAAGGAAGCTGGTGATATCCAGTGAGGTCTGAAGGGGGAGGCAGAGCCTGTAAAATGCTATGGTCTTTTATCTATAGCTTAAGCAAAAAGGGATCAATTATACTTGGGTACTTCCTGGAAAAATATTCTTTATCTAGGTTCGTTGAGATGGCATGCTGTGTGTGAAGGAAGAAAACAGGATGGTACAGGTTAGCTCTAATGGACTCTACAGGAGTCAAACACTCAAATGTCTTCCAGGATTAGCAGATAATGTATACCAAAAGAAAAGATGGTAAAATTTTTGCATTCAGGATTTCATGCCCAATTATTTTCAAACTTTCTTGTTTTCCTAAAATAAGCTATAATGGAAGTTTTATGTAAAGCTGCCACCTTTAAAATGATGGCAATTAATTCCAGAATTTTAAAATACTATCCAAGTCAAACAAGAAATATTTGTAGGCTAGAACCAATTCTTTACAACTGTATTGCAATCTCTGTACTATGGCAAAACCTGACAAAACTGTCAGAGACTGAAGTCAGAACAACCACCAAAAAATTTAAAAGTAAGTGGGATGGAATACGGCATAAAACTTTTAATAGACTGTCGTAAAAAGAATGTGGGATAGAGTACTGCATAAAACTGATCCAGAAACTGTGGTAAGATCTTAAAACTCAATAGATTTTGATTTTGGTATACCAACTCAGGAAAAAAACTCTGCAATCATACAATCAGATGTTCCAGGGCTACCTCATTGTTCTTTGCAGTTCCTCCTACCTTGGTTGATGGGAATGAAGTTCAGGAAGCAAAGGGGCCTGAACCCATGCCAACTGTGTATTATTCTCCATAATTGAATGAGGCTACAGGAAAGCACTCACCATCTCTTTCAGACAAGAAAGGCAATGAAGGCTTTACAATTTATTCCTTCATACAGTGAGATTCAACTGCAGTTCCATGACCAGGATTTAGTTTGCTATGGCTGAATTATGGCAAATGGCTACTTACGAAGCTCGACACTATCTGGTCCCTGCCTTATTTTGTGCCACACTCTCCTCCTCCTTCTTTTCTGAGGTTCATTATCTCTGTAGCAACCATGACTCTGCCCCACATGACCCAGCTAAATGTCAGATCACCAGATATGTCTCTCAATGGCCCTACTACATTGTTCTTGAATCCAAATGAGGATTCCTCCTCTGGGTCATTTTCCCTTCAGAACTTATCTAATGAGCCATCATTTCCTTTTACCGGTATATTGATTTACCTAATGTCTGCTTTTTTTTCTCTTAGATTGCAAATTTAGTGGGGGCAAGAGCTCTGAGCTGTTTTCGTGCTATACCCCAGCACAGGTTAGATCACCTTCATTGTGGTTTGAGAAATAGTGCAGTTGGCTGATAAACTGTGGTACAAAGCTCTGGTGAGTCTGCAGGTATCTCTTGGGCAGGGTCAAGTGAGAGCCAGTGAATCTACAACATAGTACCCAGGATAGACGAAGTAACTTAGAGACCTTGGGGTACAGCCTTCTGAGGGCGTCCACTGGGATATGCAGGGATTACCTGTTACTACTGGCTAGAACTGCTGAATGAGCAGACACCTGAACTGCAGGGATATTTTGGGTTATGCCAAGAGAGCTGCACTGTCACGCTATTGCTAATCACTGCTCAGCAACCACAAAAGACAGTTTCCAGAGTTCTAAAGCAGACTTCTTCCTCGTCACATTTAATTCCATAGTCAAACTTCACAGTTTTTAGTAAGAAATCAAGCAACAACATTTATTAACATCAAAAAAGAGTTTAATACATTTTCTTAAAATGTTTCACTGTCACCACTTTAATATCTTGGTAATGATGTGTTAGGGACATACAGTTTTGATAATGGCAGTTTTCCTTCATTGAATTTCAACATCAGTAAAAATGCATAATTTTTTTTTTTTTAATTTTATTTTCCCCCAAATATCATTACACCATTTTAGACATACAATTGAAAGATGCTCATGTAGAGTTTTGGATCCACAGTGTTCCAACACCCATCCCTCCACCCAAACCCATCTACCATCACCAATGTCCCCACCTCCCCTCCCCCTCGCACCCCTAACCACCCGGCAGATTCTGTATGTCATTTCCTTCGTCTCTATATCTCCTTCCCGACAAACTTTCCTGCTCTTCGTGGAATACAGTGCATTAAATGACATTACTGTTTCACTATTTTAGTGGACCGCTAAATAGCGGATTCCCGCTTCTGGGAAGCGGATTCCCGCTTCTGGGAGCCGCCTACCTGGGCTCGAACTGGTCTTGCTGAGTTGATCTGGTCGTGGGTCAGTTTCTCAGCGTCGGACAGCGAAGATGGTGGCTAGTGTGATGGGCGAGTTTCATCTGGCTGCTTCCGGGACCCCCAGAGGCGATGGGCCAACACCCAAAACCCATCTGCCCTCCTTGGGATCCCATCGTCAGCTGGGCTCGGCGAGCGGGCTCCAGTCTCCCCAGCCGCTTGCGAAGCTCTGCATACTGGTTCCCGGGCAGTTCCTGGGCGGGTCCACCAGGCTCGGCAAAATGGAGGAGGGGGAGTGGCTTAACCCTGACTCCATCTGGCGAATTCCCAGTGATTCCCGCTTCTGGGAGCCGCCTACCTGGGCTCGAACTGGTCTTGCTGAGTTGATCTGGTCGTGGGTCAGTTTCTCAGCGTCCGGACAGCGAAGATGGTGGCTAGTGTGATGGGCGAGTTTCATCTGGCTGCTTCCGGGACCCCCAGAGGCGATGGGCCAACACCCAAAACCCATCTGCCCTCCTTGGGATCCCATCGTCAGCTGGGCTCGGCGCGAGCCTGGCTCCAGTCTCCCCAGCCGCTTGCGAAGCTCTGCATACTGGTTCCCGGGCAGTTCCCAAAATGCATAATTTTTGAACTGAACAGAATATGTTTACTCTATCCAAGGATTTTCACCGGAAAAGTACACTGATGCTTAGTGAGCCCTGAATTATACAGACTTTGCCATCCCTGGTGACTGTGGGCAAATAAAGCGCTCACCCAGCACACCACATGCTCACCCTCTGCTGCTCTGAAGGTGAGGGGCGCGGCTGCTATGGACACTCTACTGTCCCCTCAGCAGCAATCCCAATTTCAATAAAAACATGACCCATAGGGGAAGAATGTATTCCAGTGAAGCTCTTCTGCATGACACTAGCACTCACACACATGCATTACATCATTCCAAACAGTTTACTCGTCTAGCTCTAGAATGATTCAGAAAGAGAGAACTGAGAAGCAGAGAAGCAAAAGAGACCAGTGAGATAGAAAACACAGACATAGATGATAAAATGAACTCAAATATTCTATACGCTTCTTCAAGTTGAAGCTACAGTGACCACAAAGTTCTAGTGAGAGAGATTCAGCTAGGATAGTTGTTTAAGATGTAGATTTCTACCCTCTAGGCCCCAGGCCCCAGAGTACGAAACTTTAGGTTAGAACCTGGAGATAATACCACTTTTCAGCACCCAATGTAAGAGATTTCAATGCAAGTGTGGAAGTCAGAGTCTTCCAATCCATCCACACTTCTTTCCCAATAGGCGGGACAAAATCAAATTCAAAATCAATCATGGTGAATGATTCTTCAGTTCTTAGATAGTGTAACAATATTTGTACCGTCATATTCATGAGATATTCTAGTGTTCTGACAGAAAGTACCTCAGGGTCAAAGTCATGCTGTCACTAAAAGGTGATCAAAATACAGTTCTCTGCCACCTAAGACAGGGAAACTCGGGGCTGGAGTGATAGCCCAGCGGGTAGGGCTTTTGCCTTGCACCACGGCCAGCCCATGCCAGCCTGGGTTCAATCCCCGGCATCCCATATGGTTCCCGAGCACCACCAGAGGTAATTCCTGAGTGCAGAGCCAGGAAAGACCCCTGAGCATTGCTCTGGATGTGACCCAAAAAGCAAAAAAAAAAAAAAAAAAAAAGACAGGGAAAGTCTAGCTGTCATCCAGACTGGGCCAGGGATGGGGTGACCATCAGAGACAGATCCTGAAGGTGGTCTCTATAGTAATTCTAAGTCCTGCAAAAGGCTGACCAGGATTCTCCCAGGTGCTAGAAAAGAACTTCCCCATCACACAAATGCATGCACAGAAGTTTACTGAAAGAGCCAGAGATTCTTCTTGGCTAGTAGCAGCTTCCAGTGCACAAGAATTATACAGCTAGGCTCAGAAAACACAAGAAACCAAAGGAAATGAATACAGAAACAGGACTCCCTTCTCTGGAAACCAACTCTCTGGATCTACACTTTCCTGGAAAGAGGAAGAATAAACAAACCTATGTCACAAAGCCAGGAAATGGTGACAGAAAAATCAAGCAGAGAGCAGACATGAGGCTCTTCCCAAAGCGGCTGCCTGTGTTCGCAGGTGGTGGTAGCCTGTTCTCTACCAGGCCAGAGGTCGGAAGCTTAGAAGATGCCGCTAGTATAGGCACTGGCCAACTTAAGGCACCCACAGTGTTCCTCCGATGGCTGAAGGTCTAACACGCATGAAGGGGAGAATGACTGAAAACAAGATTGGAAAAATATTTTTTCAGAAGGCCCGAGCAGAATTCCAAACCTGTTTTCTTACAAGCCTAAGAGGTAATTTGATTTCCATCCCTGTGCTTCTTCTGAAGAGAGAACGTCTCATCAGTTGATTTTAAACTTGCAGACAAGTAACACGTTTCTCTCTCAATTCACCATCCGTCATCCCGGGATGTGCCTCTTTGACACGAGTGGGACAGGGACCAGGACCTTGGCTTTTTTCAGCCACCACAGCCAGACACGACGGACAGTTACAGTGCATATCATTTAGTCCTGCATCTTACAGAGATGACTTTTCCCACCAATACACACCCGAAGGCCTGGTCAATCGGATCGGTTTTCATTTATATGATGCCTAAATGTGTCTCCTGCATCTTATCTAATAGAGAGCTGTACACATGCCCATTGGAGCAGTTTTATGATTTCTGTCTACAAATATCATGATGAATTTTCTGCTCTCATGTGCTTCTGCACAGAAGGAATTGCTCCCTGTCAGGACACTGGTCCTTCAATCCAGATTGTGCTTTGTAAAGATTTGCACATTAAATGCACATTACCCTGGAGCTAGTGGCTAAAGATTAGTTTCCACATTATAGTAACATAACTTTCACTGCTCCACAACATATACCTTTGCCTTTTATTCCCAAATATTTTTCATGTGGTCCCAAGCACTTATCCTAATTCAATAGGAAATTCTGAAGCAGAGAAAATTTTTAATCTATTTAAATGTTAGCTTCTTTCATTCTGAAAGGCAGAAAAACACTAATAAATCATTCAGACATATATAATATCAGTTGTCACTTGAATAAATGATCATGATTATATATATATATATATATATATATATATATATATATATATATATATATATATATATATATATATATATATATATATATATACATGCACCCGGCCTAGGTATGCTGATCTAGAGACTCACAGACATGGGGCAGAGCTGCTACTGGCTCTCCCGTGCCCAGCTGCTCACGAGGTGCCCAGCTGCTCACGAGGTGCCCAGGAGGGAAGGCAGGTTCTAGCCCTGGCCCACCACCCCAGCAGAGCCTCGCAACAAGCCAGACTCGCAACCTCCCACTCCATGAGGGCCTCCCATTTTCCACATCTGGACTTCCCCTCGTCAGAACTCCACCCAGCAGACCTGCCTATCACAGCCCGGCTTGGCGGCGCGCAGTTCATCAATAAATGCTGGAGTTAGAGATGACTACAAGAGTATGCTACCTGCACGGCAGAGCCTGGCAAGCTACCCGTGTCATATTTGATATGCCAAATACCAGCAACTATTATAGACCTCATTCCCATGACCTGATGGAATGGTTTGAGGCTCTTTATGTTCCTGGAGCAAGCAGATGCCTTTGGGCTCTACTAGCATGAGACAGGACATAGGGAGATGTTACTGGTGTCCGCTCGAGCAAATCAATGATGAACGGGAAGACAGTGAGGCAGTGATACAGTGATATATATACACTAAGTTTGATTTGACAATTCTTTTCTACCTTAGCCTTTGTTAGGCTAACATGTTTTATATTTGTAAAATGTTACTTGAATTCTTTAATCTTGAAAATGAGTCTTAAAATAATAGATGCCTAGACTCAAAATGGCCTTTGTAAAGTAAGTTATATTAGATAGCTCTATTTCAAAATGGAATTTGTCTATTTTTAAAAACTGTTTACTGAGTGCCTGCAGTGTGAAAAAACACAATTTGGGGTACTGGAAAACAAAACAGATCACATTTTTGACCTTCAAGAAATGAATGCTCCAGGGAAATATCCTACTTGATAACAAAAATAAATGCAACATCTAGCCTGCTGGCCTGGGGACAGTGGGGAGCAGCGGTGGAGGTGGACGGAGACAAGGGGAAGCCTTTGCAGAAGGAAGTTGGGGTGGCTGCAATTTTACATAGATCTGTCAGCGCAGGGTGGGCCATACTTCACCTGGAGGAGCATCTGGACAGAAGAATCGGCAAGTACAGCCGGAGCGGCAATGCTAGCACAAACCCAGGGAAAAGAGAGAAGGGAGGAAGGGAGATCTGAGAAAGACAGGGATAGACTGATGGCGTGGGAGATTTTAAATCTGAGACATGGGAGAGAGAGCCATTGCAGAATTTTAGAGCATTCATTATATGACTATTTTTTTTTGAGAAATAATTTATATGTCATAAAACTCGACCTTTTAAAGTGTATCATTCAGTGGTCTTTGGTGGTCACAAGTTATGGAACCATTACCATTTCTAATTCCAGAACATTTTTATCCCCCCAAAAAGAAACTCTGAACTCACTAGCCAGTATCTCTCTGCTTCCCTGAGTGGCTTCTCTTTAGGTCCCAGCATTTATTAAAGTACTCTGTGAACCAGTGGGTTGGCATATTCTGCTCATTTCATAAAAACGGAATCATATTATATGTGGCCATTTATATCAGGCTGACTTTTCACTTGACTCTATCTGCTGAGATGCGGACAGGCTATAGGGAGACAAGGGACAGAGGCCTAGAGACCAGCAAAGAGACAAATTCAATAATCCAACTGAGTGAAACAGGACAGGAAGCAATCGGCTTCAGAGCCTTCCCAACCGATCAAGGGTCTTCAACCACTAGTCCCTTTTTGCGCTTGGTGATTTATGACTCAGGAAAGTCACCTTTTAAAGTGCTCCCTAACTCCACTGGTTTCTCGGCTGTTGCAACTCTCTGTGGCTCAGTGATGTTCTCATGTTTTTCTCATATATTCTCATCTCTGTGTGCCCCAAAACTGCAGTCGCTGGTCTGCAGGTCTTGAAACCACTCGTTTACCCCCTTGGTCATGACTGCTGGTCTAGGGTATAAAAAGGGCTGGAGAATGCCAATTCAAATACACTACATGGGCATGAGGGAAAGTCAGGAATAACTCAAGTTTGGGGCTCGAGCACTCGATGGAGCTAACATCATCTCAGCGGGTAAGGCTACAGGAGGGGACGGATGGGGAGGAAACACCAGGAGTGGATTCTGGAGATATCAGTTATATCTGGGATGTTGATTAGCCTTCCAAGTGAAGATGCCAAAGATGGACACGAGTCTGGGATTCAACAGAGAGGTCAGTTAGAGAATGGAAGGTGCTGACACTGTGAAATTAGAATGAGATCAAGGGAGTAGGTGACTAGAAAAGAGATGCATGGAAAACATCTTTGGACGTGTCGTGTCCATTATTTGTAGGCTAGAGTGTTGGAACAAAAGAAAAATGCAGGGGAAATACTGGTAAACCAAGAGACAATCGAGATGCAAATAGAAAAACATTACAAAAGAGTATGCCCCCTGCGTGGAAGAGGAAGACTGCGTATGAAACTGGAACCGGAATACTGTGGCCATTCACCAACCACCTATCTCCTGCCGCCCCTCTTGCTCTCCATTCCAGCCACACTCACCTTCACAGGCCAAGTATATGCCCTCCTACATAGCAACAGTCTGGGAAGTGGTGGGGGAAGGAGAGGCAAGAGTCTAACTGCAGTGGGTTTAGAGCCAGTGGTAGGAAAGGAATTGGGATCAGGAATAGTTCTGTGTCATTTGTTGTAAGGAATGGAGAAAAAAAGTGCGAGTAGAAGGTGGCTTTAAAAAAGGGAACTTCTTAGTATAGGGAAAACAACCTATCGGGTGGTGGAACAAATTAGAAGGAAAATAGATAAGGAGGTAGGGGCAGAGAATTGCTGAAATAGGTCAGAAGAGACAGATTTTTAACACATTTTAACTGTCAACAGCCAAAAAATTAAAATAGGAAATAACTTTTTGCTCATCTAGGAATGCCAAGTAAGAACAAACTTTTTTTTAGGACATAAAAATGAGCCACTATTACCAGGATCACTTTTCAAGGATAAAAATACATAATTGCACAGAGTGAGCTGAAGTCAGGATTAGGGATTGAGTCTCAAGTCTCAAGAGCCAAGATCAAGAACTGTGCAAAGATGCAATACCTAAACTTTTGTTCGCCCTCCATCTAAGGTCCACAACACAGAGGTGCCAAGCCACCTGTGCTCTGTTCCCTACAGATTCATATGACAAAGGAAGTATGCAAAGACTGGAACTCTTACGTGTGATGTCCTGACAGCATTTCACTAACTATATAATGAAGAATTGAATGCGCTTGGTCATAATCTAAGGTCTTTACACTGTAGTCACAAGAAAGAGAAAAAGAAAAAAAACAGAAAAGTATAAAAAAGTAAGCTTTGGGGTTATACACATAGTTAAATTACACTCAGCAAGTTGCACATAAAATGTGTCTTAACTCACACCTTTAAAAAATTTAACAATCAAAACTATTTTTTTGGTCTAGTTTAGATTCAGTTGAGCCCGGGACAAAATCGAAAAGCACACTAAACTTGATTGTAGGCCTGAAGCAAAACCACTTTTAACAAGACAGGACCAAATATATTATCATGAACATCTTTTACTCTCTTATCACTATCACAAGATTGTTGAGTCTTGGTTGCTCACACAATTGCAAAAGTTAGCAAGCATTTCTAAGAATTTGAAAAATTATTTCACTTGTCACTTGTCGTCCCGTTGTTCATCGATTTGCTCTAGCAGCCAGTAACGTCTCCATTCCGTTGGGAATGAGGTCCATTATTGTTACTGTTTTTGGCATATCAAAAGACACCTGGCAAGCTAGCTTGCCAGGCTCTGCCGTGGGTAAAATTATTCATATCTATAAATTAATACTTGCTACTTAGTGTATGAGCCCATAACTCTCTCTGAGGGAAATAGGAATTAACAATATTTTCTTGAACTAGTCATTAGCTTTTCTTCTTGTTTCTTCAGGTAAACTGAGGTAGAGTTATTTTAATATAAACGAGTGTCTTGCAGTATCGAGGAACTGTTAATATAAAAGAATGCTGAGATAAAATTCATCAAAGACACAATGATACTGCATCGGTTTGGGAGGTGGAGGCAGCCTGGGCCACTCCCAGCAGTAACAGAAGTATTCCTATGCTTGACGATACTCGACAGTGCTCCGAGAACCGCGTGGTGTCGAGGCTCAAACCCAAGCCCGGAGCCCACTTCATGCTAAGCATGTGCTCCAGAGAGATTGAGCTATTGCTTTGGTCCTATTAGTTCATCTTATTAGTCCACTGTTCTACCTTTTGGTCCTTCTCACTTACACTCCAGCATTATTGTGGAAGAACTTATTTCTAGAGACATTTTTCATAAGTGAAACTACTTCATTTAAAGAAACCATGTCATCTCAAACATATACTTAAATGCTTCTGTGTCTTGGGGAACACAGGTGGCTGTGCTCAGGAATGGCTCCGAATGTGCTGGGAGAGATCATATTTCCGTGCCAGGGAACAAAGCAGTCGGCTGTGTGTAAGACAAGAGCCTTAAACCACTGTGCCAGCGCTCCGGTCCAATTTTAATATTATTGAAAGCACACATTTGTCATAACGTACATTTCCCCTAATACCCAGCTAATAATATAATTAATAACAAAAGTTAATACAATGTAACTATTCTGATTGCTTAAGTCATTGCTAACTATAAATATCAGCAACTACTGTGTAAAATCCTGCTAAGCTCTGAATTTGCTGGACGAGTGTGGAGCTATTCACTCTTCTCCCCAGGCAGTTGCAGGCCATGCTCTCAACACTGCCTCTTAACAGCTTTTCTGACTCCCCGAGCCTTGTCAGGAGGTCACCAGTCCATTTCTTGCTCCTATCAGCAGGCCTCTACCTAGCAGACTCCCTTTTCACTGTGCGCTATCTTTAGATCCTAAAGTGGCAGAAAGAGCCATGGTCTAAAAGTTAAGGGCTACAACCCAGCCGTAAGGCCCTGCACAAACTGTTCAAATGCTTTCAGAATTTGACTCCTTATCTACTCAACTAAAGAACAGGCTTGAATGATGTTTGAGCCCACCATAGTCTTAAGATAACAATGGATCTGGTTGATGGCTAGGCATATGAACCAAAGCACATTAAACTGTGTCCACAAAGAGAATAGAGAAAAAATGTAACAAAGGATTTGAGATGTTCTCAGTTTGGCGCATGAAAGTTTACAGCACCTATTTTTTGCTATCACATGGATTTGGGGGTCTTACTTTCAGGGTTTTTCTCTGTTTCCAAGAACTTATGTGCTTTGTTGGATGTATCATAACATATCCAGATAAATGGCACAAAAATCACACTGGTAGCTTTTTAAAAGGAAACTTAAATGCAACTCAAATTTACCTCTTTCAAATAAAAGACAAGAAATGAAAATGAGTTTCAAAATTCTAGAATAAATTAGTCCCTGATGAAAACTTTTGTTACTAAATGCATTTCTATTTGACATTATCAACAGGATGATACTGAATACTAAAACATGATTTACCTATAACTACATCATGACCATCAACCAAGCCAGCAGAGAAGAGCTCCTGAGAAACGCCATCTGCTGTATCTGTCCAAATGTGAAATGAATATGTATTAGTCACCATGAAATAAAAATCAACAATTCAGTACAACATAAACTATATGCTTTCATTTCTGAAATTAACCCACATTTCTTAATTTAACAATTCAGATTCTATCCTGAAAATATAGAAGTGACATGAAATTCATTTTGCTATGCACAATTTGTATGCCATTATTTATTCAACAGAAGTTGAGTACAAAATGGTTTCTTTCATTTTGTGACTCAAGGAAAGTTTGTTCTTTGGCTGTTATCTGAATTAATTTTCAAATGTATGTCTCTATGGCACTACTATTTTTCCTTTTGATAAGGTTAATTCCAGTTATCATCCATCTCTTTGTATCAGTAGTTGTTGAGTCAGAATTTACAGCCAAGGTTGAATAGATAGCATTTACTACAACCTTTATTTGGTAAAAGCTTATGAGCTTCTTGGACTATCAAGATGAGCTACTTAAATATATAGTACCAAAAATTTTTAGTGACGATGATCATTTGAAAGCAGCAAGTTCATTGTCAGAAAATGTGGCTATACCAAAAATGAAACCCTACACATGTGATGGAGGTTGGGAACCTCACAAAGATGGGACTTAACAGGCTACAGCAGGTGACTACAGCTGGGTTTATGTAATTGAAAACTTATGAATAAACATGATAAACATAAGAACACTGAAATCTGTGAAAGGCAACTGAAACTGTAATATAATCAAAAGAACCATCATAAACTCCCTGTTTCTGCAAGGGAAATGGAGCTATCCTATGGCCTTCTGATATTCTCACAGACCTTCTGAACCATGCAAGATTAGAAGCAGCTCAGCAGCCAGCAAGAATCTAGATAGAGCCTTCACTTAAGGGTCTTCCAAAGTCAGGAATCACCTGAGAATATAGCTGATGAATCAAACAAGCATCTAAACTGCATTTACTGGGGCCGGAGCAATAGCCCAGCGGGTATGTAGCAAACGGGTAGGGCGTTTGCCTTGCCGCGGCCCGGCCTGTGCTGGCCGGGTTCGATTCCCAGCATCCCATATGGTCGCCTGAGCACCGCCAGGAGTAAATCCTGAGTGCAGAGCCAGGAGTAACCCCTGAGCATTGCCGAGTGTGACCCAAAAAAAGCAAAAAAAAAACAAAATACACTGCATTTACTCTTTGATACACCCTCAATATAGACTGAGTTTCCATGTTTCGGCTGTGCTTTGGAGGCAGAGACACTGTCAGGGAGGGATGTACATGAGGGAAGAGGCGAACATCACAAAACTGAATTACATGAAAGCGTAACTGAAGAAAAAATCACCCTCCATAAGTCACAATTTCATAAGCTTGAGAGTACTCAGCCCAGTGTCCAACACACATGAACCACTTAATAACTGATAACTGTGATGACATCATCGAAAATTCCTGTGCATACTTTCTCTCTTTTGTACCTGGGCCAATTCCCAAATCACCAGCAAAAAGCTGAGAATTGTACTTCTAGAAAAACTGCAGTAAACGCTGGAATCTAATTCCTGATCTTATTACTGAAATGTCATGAGATTGGTGCCATCTTAGTTCTGGTCCTTATTACTTTAAATACAAACACACCTTGCAAAATTCTCTTAGGGATAAAACAATTCCATGGAACCCAGGGTAATATAATGACACTACTATGAACGTAATTGAGTTAGCATAAGCGTGAAGTTGGCAATCTCACATCTCCATCTTTAGTCTGGCGGAGACAATCTCCGTCTTCCTTGAAACTTAAGGAAAAGAAGTAAATTGAATTAGAGGTGCCTAGTGGCAGTTGTTACAATGGGCAATCATTATATTTCTAATGACTGATAATGTAGTAAAGCATTTTGATGCATTTCCATTATGTCAAAAATATCAATGGCATCTTACTGTTTGTGCGCAGGGTGAGTGGTATATGTGTGCCATGTATTTGTGTGTGTACATGCATACATACATGTGCCAGGAATCAAACCTCATACAAACAGAGTACATGCACCATCATCACTCAGCTATTCTTCTGGTTTCAAGAATTTACTCTTGAGTAAAGGTCTATAATCACAGAATGTAGCTAGAAATGGAATCATCCAAGCCAAAGTTAGGGCTAACACTAAAATAGTTCCAAAGCTAATTATTAACATACACAGCATCTTTTGACTTTTTCAGATCCTCTGGGTACAAGTTCTATGAAAAGAGAAATGGGTCATGCTGGCTGGACAAAAACTGAGATACAAGTGAATGTGTGTGATCAAGTATTTAATTTTTTGTATACATGTAAATAATACATCAATGAGAATTTCAAGAGAGACTTGAAGGGAATTAACAATTTATTCTTCTTTAAGCTGCTTAACATTCTTACTGTGTACACAAG
This sequence comes from Cryptotis parvus, assembly GCA_021461705.1. Classification (NCBI taxonomy): domain Eukaryota; kingdom Metazoa; phylum Chordata; class Mammalia; order Eulipotyphla; family Soricidae; genus Cryptotis; species Cryptotis parvus. The sequence continues at coordinate 6,994 of JAJIBD010025330.1, read as the reverse complement.
TTATATAATCATGTACATTCTGGTTGCCAGAGCATAAAGCAATGTAATTAAAAAAGTGGCTTGGCCTCAACTTTATGTTATAAAGCAATGTAATAAACAAAGGGTACTTGATGCATTTTATTTTTTAAGCTGTATATATATGTATATATACATATATATGTATACACACATATATACACACACGCACATCCCTCTGTCTGTGCATTGATAGTACTTTCATGGTATGGATGAAAAGAGTGCAGGCAATGTCTGAATGCAGAAAGCACTCATGATCACAGAGGCACTGTGATAAGGCCATTGGATTTCTGTGACTATTAGGCTAGTGCTTTCTGGTCAGGGGAGGTCAGCTATTGTCAGAAAGCCAACACTATACTCTTTTGGACAACAAAAGCTGAGTATGCTTCATATAAATGGCAACATGAAATGCCAAACCAGTACACAGGGCCAGGTTATGTAGATCTGATCTGCCCCTTCTCATCTCTAATCTTTGACTTTGACTGATTAGCAATTTAACCCTCTTTACTTTGCTTGCTATGACAATTGACTCAATTCCACTATCAATTTTAAACAACCAGATGAAAATAAGACACAAATTAAGAACTATCTCTTCACTTACAGACTTTTGTTATATCATTATCAGAGTGTTTTTAGTCATAACACTTGCAGTTTACATCATCATAATGATGTAACTTTTGAATAATAGAGGCTGGTCTATACAAGTTCACAATCAACTCTTCGCTGTCAGGGATGTAGCAAAAAGGTTAGCAAATTCATTATGGTCCTGTTTCCACTTATTTTGTAAAAGTAAACAAGTTAAATTAAAAACCAATAGGGCGCCCAAGGTCTGTGCTGCGAGGGACTACTGCCTCGGAGCTACAGCTTTGACCAGGACTGCGCTGAGCCTGGTGCAGGAACTTTGCCTGGCAGTGTTATAAAAACTGAACCCGCGTGTCTCTACAGCGCTCTCTGCCTTTCTCAAGTTCCCACTGTTCACTTGGGCACCTGTCTCCTTACATATTAGATAATGGCTTGGAAATCACATTATCCGATCAGTTATCATACCAGAGAATACTTCAGGTTGTCAAAATTTTAGCAAACTAATCAAATAAAAAGTGAATTGGAGCTTCAAATTGTAAATTGTATATTTTCAACTACGCATATTAAGAATTCTGATTGAGATTAATGTATTTTTAGAAAGCTATTCAATAGAGACCCTGAGGTGTATTTTGGTGCACATCAAATATCTGAAATCAGAGGGATAAGGAAAACAGTCTTCCCCATCATCATCTGATTTTGACTTACCTGGGTTGCTTTGGTGGTAAACTACACAATAAAAATACCAAGTTTTGGTATAAGAACCAGATTCTTATATTTAAAAACTGATCATATACGTTATTTACTCATTCACCAAAATTATTTGAAATTCTTTTACATGCCATGACATGGATTTATGATGTACAGCCCCCACAAGCTAAAAGAGCAACCATTTTAGCCTTGAAATTGTTTTAAGAACTATTTAAGATACAAATTTGAAGTTGGCTGCAAGATGGACACCGTTCTGACCGGGGTGCCACGCTCTGAGGCCCACAGATGCTGCTCAACATTGGTTTCATTTAATCTGAACTTTGGCTGGTAAATCCACTTTGGGACTACGCTACACTTCTGACACTGGTCAGAATGGCACTTAGTCCCTACACTACCGTCAGCCCTTCTTTTCATGGCCAAGCCAGTACCTTCATTCACTTGTCACATGCACACCGCAGCATGCCTCGCTGAAATTCGTGTAACTAGCCGGTTAATTTCCCTTTCCTGCACTTGCCACAAATCCTTCGTTTAAGAAGCTTGTTGAATTCTAAATTACGACCACATGGTTACAATCAATTTCTGAAAGGCTCTCTGCAGCAATGAAATAATAACTTCGATTAAAACTCACCTCTTCCTGGAGTAAACTCAAATCGTATGTCATTAAGTTCCTTTCTGGAGTTTCTGAAACAACAAACATGGCTCATTTAAATCTAATGAAGCAAAGTTTAATCAAATCAAATGCATTCCAATTTTTATACGATGTCACTAACATTCAGAAAACACTTTTTTAACTTTAGTTACCTCTAAATATTTCCTCAAATAGAGATCTTTAGGATAATAAAAAGGGAAGCTGTTTAATTGAGTTTATATTAATATACTTCTTGCATGAAATTCCACCCTCAAAAAATTTTAGATTTTTAAACATCTTCACTAAATGAGTAGCCTTAAATATAATTTCAAAATTAAAAATGTCAGTTTTTAATTTAAACCCAATTTCTTAAAATTGCGAATCTCCAAATGGGATTATATAACTTAAATTTTTTTTGTTTTGAAATAAATGTATCATTTATTACCAGTAAATTTACAATTTGCCTACTTACATTATGTACCTATACTCAAGGTTGTGCATATCTCCTGGGCCACAAATGGGAAACATTGAAAAACATAGCTGACTTATAATTTTATAATTTATTAACAAATTATATACAAGTTTTTCTAAAGCCATCTTATCAAAGTATTTAAACACTGAAGCAAAGAAAACTATTACCAACTATTAAAAACAAAACTATTACCAACAATAGAGATCGTGAGAGCATATATTTTAAATCATGCAACATGTTTACTCAGTTAAAACTTAGTAATTAAAACAGCATGGTATTGGAATAAAAACAGACTTATACACCTATGGAATAGAGGCTGAGTATCCTGACACCCAGCCTCAAATACATTATCATTTAATCTTTGATAAAGGAGCAAAAAGTACGAAATGGAGCAAAGAAAGCCTCTTCAACAAGTGGTGCTGGGAAAACTGGGCAGCTACATATAAAAAAAATTGTATTTTGCACAAAAATCAGATCAAAATGTATTAAAGATCTCAATAACAGACCTGAATTCAAAAAGTATGTCTAAGAAAATATAGGGTAAACCCTCCACGACATTGAAGCTAAAGTAATCTTCAAAGATGAAACAACTATATCCTGGAAGAGCTTGAAAAGGACTGGCAGTAGGTCCTCCTTAAAGGTTTGGTAGACTTCACTAGTGAATCCGTGTGGACCTGGGCTTTTGTGTTAGGGCAGACTTTTAATTACTCTTTCAATTTCCTGGATAGGATAGGGCTTATTCAGGTATTGCAGGTCTTCTAGTTTCAGCCGTGGGAGGTTATAAGACTTCAGGTATTTATCCATTTCTTCTAGATTCTCATGTTTCACGGCATACAGGCTCTCAAAGTAATCTCTGATGATCTTTTTGGATTTATGGGGTTTCTGTTGTGATGTCACCATTTTTATTTCTGATTCTGTTTATTTGGGTTCTCTCTTTCCCTTCCCTTACAAGTCTTGCCAACAGTTTGTCAGTCTTGTTTATTTTTCAAAGAACCAGCTCTTGGTTTCATTAATCTTTTGGATTGTTTTTTTGGTTTCCAACTCATTGATTTCCTCTCTAAGTTTTATTATTTCCTTTTTTTCAGCTTGGGTTGGGCTCCTTTTGTTGGTCTTTTTCTAATGTCTTCAGCTGTGTAGTCAGGTTTTTTATGTGGGCCCTTTTTGTTTCCTGATGAATGCTAGCAGAGCTATATAAACTTCCCTCTTAACACAGCTTTTTGCCGTGTCCCACAAGTTCTTATAGTTGGTGTCTTCATTTTCATTTGTTTCTTTTTGAAATCCAGAAATCTTTGGATTTCCTGTATGATTTCTTCTAGACCCATTGGTTGTTAAGGAGTGAGCTGTTCAGTTTCTAGGTGTTTGGTTTGACTCCCTGTTTCTGCGTAAGGTTAACTTCCATTTTCAGTGCATCATGGTCTGAAAAGATAGCTGACACAATTTCTATCTTTTTATTTTATTAAGGTATGCTTTGTGGCTCAGCATGTGGTCTATCTTGAAGAATGTTCTATGTGCACTAGAGAATGTGTATTCAGCTTTTTGGCATGAAAAGCCCTGTATATATCCACTAGCTCTCTTTCTTTCATTTCTTCCTTCAGGGCCAATATTTCCTTGGTGAGTTTCAGTCTTGTTGATCTATCCATAGTTGATAGAGCAGTGTTGAAGTCTCCAACTATGATTGTGCTACTGTTAGTATCTTCTTTGAGGTCTCTTCGCAAATGTTTTAAGTATTTTGCTGGCCCCTCGTTGGGTGCATATATGTTAAGTAGTGTAATTTCTTCCAGGTTGTACATACCCCTTTAATTAATAAGAAATGGCCTTCATTGTCCCTTCTAACCATTTTCAGCCTGAAGTTGATATTATCTGATACTAATATGGCCACACCAGCCTTTTTGGAGGAGTTGTTTGCGTGAAGAATGGTCTTCCAACCTTTGACTCTGAGTCTCTGTTTGTTCTGATTATTCAGATGTGTTTCTTGTAGACAGCAGAATATTGGGTTCAATTTTTAATCTATTTTGCCACTCCGTGTCTCTTAATTGGTGCACTTAGACCGTTGACACTGAGAAAAATTATTGTCATCGGATTTTGTGCCATCTTTCTGTTTACACTTTTTGTGTTTTTGGGTTTTGTTGTATTTTACAGTGGACCCTACAGCCCTTCTTTTAAGGTTGGTTTTGAGTCCATGAAGTTCCTGAGTTGTTGCTTATCCATGAAGTCTCATTCCTTCATATCTGAATGTGAGTCTGGCCGGGTAAAGAATTCTTGGTGAGCCTGCAGTTCATTGAGCCTTTTCACAATATCCCACCATTGTTTTCGGGCTCGGAGTGTTTCATCAGAGAAGTCTGCTGTAAATCTTGGGGATGTTCCTTTGTATGTGATTTCCTTCTTTGATTTTGCTGCTTTCAGTATTCTATCTCTATCTATAGTTTTTGTCATTCTAATTAAGATGTGTCTTGGCGTATTCTTCTTGGGGTTTCTTTTTAGCTGGTATCCTCGGGTCTCCTGGATCTTGAGGCAAGCGTTCTATAGTTCGGGAACTTCTCAGCAATGATGGCTTTGACAGTTTCTTCTTCATCAGGGTTTTCTTCTTGCCCTTCTGGGACCCCAATGATCGTATGTTGTTTCTTCTGGCTTCATCCGATTATCTCTTGTTGTCACTTGATCACTTGAATCCTGTTATTCATCGATTTGCTCGAGCGGGCACTTAATAACATTTCCATTGGACCCTATCCACGTGCCAATGTAGCCCAATGACATCTGGTTGATTCAGGAATATGAAGAGCCTCAAACCGTTCCATCAGGTCTTGACAAGGAAGTCTGACTATCTTGTATTGTGTAAAGGACCTGTACAAAGAAACTACAAGACACTGCTCCAAGAGATAAAAAGAGAACACAAGGAAATGGAAAATTATTACCTGCTCATGGATGGGGAGAATCAACATTGTCAAAATAGTAATACTCCTAGAGGCTCTGTACAGATTCAATGCAGTCCCTATACGGATACCCATGATATTCTTCAAAGAAATTGACCAAACACTCCTGAAATTTGTATGGAACAATAAACCCCCAAGGATAGCTAAGGGCAATCTTTGGGAAAAAGAGGATGGGAGGCATCACCTTTCCCAAATTCAAACTGTACTACAAGGAAGTAGTAATTAAAACAAGCATGGTATTGGAATAAAAACAGACCCGTGGACCTACGGAATAGAATTGAGTATCCTGACACCCAACCTCAAACACATGATCATTTAAAATTTTTGATAAAGGTGCAAATAGTCCAAAATGGAGTAAGGAAAGCCTCTTCAACAAGTGGTGATGGGAAAACTGGACAGCTACATGTAAAAAATGAATTTTGACCTGTGTCTAACACCATGCACAAAAATCAGATCAAAATGGATTAAAGATCTCATTATCAGACTTGAATCCATAAAGTACATTGAAGAAAATATAGCAAAAACCCTCCACGACATTGACGCTAAAGGCATCTTCAAAGGTGAAACATCACTAACAAAGCAACTAGAAGAAAAGATAAACATATGGGACTACATGAAACTAAAAAAGCTTCTGCACCTCAAAAGAAACAGTGACTAAGATACAAAGGCAGTCCACAGAATGGGGAGAGAATATTCACCCAATACCCATCTGATCAGGGGTTAATATCCAGGATATATCAGGCACTGGTAGAACTTTACAAGAAGAAAACAAACAACCCCATCAAAAAATGGGAGAAGAAATGAACAGAAACTTTGACAAGGAAGAAATTCGAATGGCCAAAAAACATATGAAAAAGGCTCATCATCACTAATCATAAGAGAGATGCAAATCAAAACAACAATGAGATATCATTTTACACCACAGAGACTGGCACATATTCAAAAGAGCAAGAACAACAATTGCTGGCGTGGATGTAGGGAAAAGGGGACACATCCATTGTTGGTGGGAATGCCTGCTGGTACAGCCTTTCTGGAAAACAATATGGACATTCCTCCAAAGACTAGAAATTGAACTCCCATTTGACCCAGCCATACCTCTCCTGGGAATATACTCTGGGAAGCCAAAATACATACGAGGGAACACCATCCCTACTTTTATGTTCATAGTAGCATTATTCACAATAGCCAGAATCTGGAAACAACCAGAGTTCCCTAGAATCGATAACTGGATAAAAAGGCTTTTTGTACATCTACACAATGGAATACAATGCAGCTGTTAGGAAAAATGAAGTTATAAAATTTGCCTATAAATGGATGGACATGGAGAAGACTATGTTGAGTGAAATTAGCCAGAAGGAGAGAGACAGATACAGAATGACTGCATTTTTGCATTGACATAAATATAAATGTACATATTATGATAACAATATCCAGAGTCAAGTGAAACATGTATCAGGAGGTCTTGTCAAAGGTGGAAATTATCACAAACATGTGGGAGTCAGAGGCTAGGTAAGACAGAAAATGGAACAGTGTGCTAACAATTGTCGAGGGTACTAATAGAACTGAGCATTACATACAGGCAAAAGATGCACATGACAACCCTTTAATGTATGTTCTGTAATCCATAGTCTGGAAGGGAAGGAGAGAGAGAGAGAGAGA